>PVJH01043305.1:0-13703 GCA_004026705.1 Nesogale talazaci | reverse complement strand
ATCTCCTCCCTCTGCTGGGATCTCCTCCCTCTGCAAAATCTCCTCCCTCTGCTGGGCTCTCCTTCCTGTGCTGGAATCTCCTCCCTCTGCTGAGTCTCCTCCCTCTACAGGATCTCCTTCCTCTGCAGGATCTCCTCCCTCTGCTGGGATCTCCTCCCTCTGCTGGGATCTCCTCCCTCTGCAGGATCTCCTCCCTCTGCAGGATGTCCTCCCTCTGCAGGATGTCCTCCCTCTGCAGGATCTCCTCCTGCATCGTGACTCTTCACAGACCCTCACAAGCGCTGCTTAGGAACAGAGTCCTCGGTGCAGCACTCTTACCCCCAGGACATAGCCTGTGGAGAGTGGGCAGGGGACCAATCTAAACATCCACCAGCAATAGAGCAGCATAGATTAACCAGGCAAGTGGTGGCCACTGGGGTGATGGGAAACCAGGCAGGTGATCAAAGGACTAAGGCTGACCACCCACCATGATGACGGTGGGATACCAAGAAAGATGGGCAGGTGGAGAGGAGCATGCAGATGGGAGGGTAGCCTTTGGTCCCCATCTGCCAGCAACGAGGTACCTGAAGATGGATGCAAAGTGCTTCAGCAGGAGACCAACTCACCACCCATCTGGTCAGCTGGGACTGGACTCCCGGCCGCCCTGCAGAGGGTCTCCCAGGGAAGCTGCCAACCTTCCCGGGAGCAGGCAGCCTCATTTTCCTCCCTCAGGCAGGCTGGCGGTGTGAATCGTCTACCTTGGGGTTGGCAGCCCAATGGTAGCCGCAGCCCCATGAGGGCTCCTTGGTAGGGTGTTAGATCCATGGAGATGCTTGTGAAGGATTCCTGTGAAGCCGTCACGGACCATTCTGGAAGACGCAAAGGCTGACAGACAGGAGGCGCTGACATGGAGCGGTGCGCCTGCCTGTCGCCACTACTTGAGCTTTCTGTGCACACGTGTGGCTTCCATTTGTGACAACCTGTCAAGCTCTTGGGACGATCTTCGTCCCTCGGGATCCTCTCCTGGCAAAAAGCCACCCCAGAGAGTGGAGATGAGGATGATGAGGTTCATGGGTCAGAGAGAGCCCCGTCCTTTCCTTTGCTTTGTAATCTGCACACAAAGCTCGTAGAAAAGGTTTTGTTCTGATGGCAGCCACATGCATTGTTACAGAATGGGAGAACTCTTTTTATAAAACAAAAGAATAAAAACATGAAGTTATTGTTTCCCAAAGCGTCTGCCACCTAGGTCTCTACACTCCAAGAGACAATGTTGCCATCCCTTGACCTGCCCCTGGAAGAATTCTGGGCTATTTTTAGGTCATTGCACGTCAAACATTAGCTTATTCTAGGTCAAGCTTCAGTTTATTCCACGTCAACTTTAGCTTATTCCACCTGTATCCAAAGGGTCCCAGTGATGTCTGCCACCATGGAGAGGGGGCGGTCATCTCGAGGACACAAAGGACTTCAGCTCCGTGATGCCAGCTCTCCAGGTCCTGCAGGCCACAGGCTGTCCACAAAGCATCCAGCCTGGTGGGGCCTCGGCCACCTGCGATCAGTTTCAGGGTGCTTGCGATGGCTGTCAGAAGTCCTGGTTCTGGAGGAGCTGCACCCAGGACCTCCTCGCTCCCTGTGCTTCGGGCCTCCTCCATGGAAGGGGAGGTGCTGTCCATGGGAAGGGGCAGGGAGGGAAGGAGGAGCTTGGGGTCTCCCTTGCAGCAAGTTCAGCGGAGCCTGTTCTCTGAGGGCAGGAGGAGGGCAACACAAAGGCCTTTCCAGTTTGCATGGAAAGAAGCAGCACCAGGGGTGGGGGTGGGGGCATTAAAACACCAGCCTTATTTAAGCCAGAGAAGAGAAGGTTAACTGGTTCCACGCCTTTCTCCACGTAGTTCCTGCCCTCCTCCATTCTCCTCTCGTTCAGAGATGTCTCTCCTGCCTCAAATTGGGAGTGAAGATGTAATCAGCAGAGACCCGAGTGTGCCACAGGCCCTGACGATGGGCCAGAGCTGTTCAGGCCCTTCTTGGTGGCAGGAGGGACGGAGTCCACGGGAACCACACAGGGGTTCATCAGGCCACGCTCAAATGGCGGCGGGTCGGTCAGGACTCCTCACACTCCACACCCCTGCTTTACTTTCCTGGTCATCTGCGGTCTCCTGGGGCCCCTTTCACAGGGCAGGAAGTGCTCCCCTCTCACTTTACAGAGGAGGAGCCGACTGGCCTTCTAACTGCCAGTTGCCACCGAGGACTGGAGTCTGCGGGCTTCCTGAGCTAGAGTAGGTGAAGCAGGTGAAAGTGTGTCTTACCTGTGTCTCCGGAGGCGCTGCGGCCTGTGGGCAGTGTGGGATGGACAGGACGCTCCCTACAGATGGAGCAGGCACCGACTAAGTGGTCTTACACTGTGAGCATGCAGTGGGCAGACAGACCTGTCCCCGCCATTTGATTCTGGGAAAGAGATGAGGGATGCCATCTGATCACCAGATCAGAGTGTCCAGTTTCTGAGTGTCACTTTCGACATTTTTGGATGTTCGATTTCCAGGGGTTTCATTGGGTTCCTTCTGAGCCAGTGCACACCTGAAGTAACCATGGGGTCCTGCGCCATGCTCACCATCGACCTGAGCCCACTGCTGCAGCCATAGGCCAATCCATCTCCTGAAGGCCCTCCCTCCTTCCTTTGTAGGCCCTCCACTTGGGAAAGCCTGCTGTCCTTTGGTCTTTGCTGTCCACATGTCCAAAGTATGTAAGACAATGTCCCACTATCCTTACCTCTAAGGAGCATTCTGACTGTACTTCTTCCCAAGCGGATTGTTTGCCCTTTGGGCAGTCCATGGCCCTTTGCATTCTTGGCCAGCCAGAGTTCAAACACACAGGTTCTTCTGCTTTCCCTGTGCACTGGTCAATGTTCACATGCACCCGAGGCAATGGCCAAAACCGCCGCTTGGGGCAGGCACACCTTAGTCCTCACAGTCACATCTGTGATTTCCAACTCTGTAAAGAGGCCTTCTGAAGCAGATTTACGCACTGCTTTTGATCTCTCCACTGCTGCTTCCATGAGCACTGAGATAAAAAATTAGATCGCAAAATTTGATTCTAAATTAAATTATGTGCTATTTCAAAAAATACTTCTAAATCATAGGAATTCGAGGGCTGCAAAAGATCCAACAAATATAAACCTGAGTGAGTTAGTCTATCTATAGCAGTAACAGGAAAAGCACACGTTCAGACAATAGATAGGCTCTGCAGACATGCATGGAGCTCTGGTGGTGTCATGGTTACGGGTTGGGCTCCTAATTGGAAAGTCAGTGGATCAAAACCATCACCTGCTCTGAAAGAGGAGTTTCCTAGCCTCCTAAAGAGATACCGAAGGATCACAAGAAAGAGACAAGCCAATCAGGGCACAGTATAGCACTGTGGCGGTCATGTGCTCATGTTAATTTCATGATTGAGATGTAGGGGTGGAGTCTAGCCTGTGAATCTGGAGATAGATATTGAGTAGCCAATGAGACCTCTGTGTGGGCATGGCTTTCTCCTGAGACTTCTGGGAAATCTCACGATATTTCCCTCGTGGAGATGAGAAGCTATCTTCCCCAGTTGTTGAGAGTTAGTCTCAGAGGCGATGAATCACAGACAAGACAAGATGGCAGCGTCCGAGAAGCTGGAGGAGCTGACAGAGAGACCACAGGGCTTTGCCCTGATGGAGCCACACCTCTGAAGCTGGGGCAGCCACATGGAGACCTCTGCCAGTGATGAGTTGCTTTTGTAACCACGGGATTGATGGACCCTGAGCCTTGGAAGCGAGGAGCCATGTGGAGACCCCTGCCAGCGCCGGGACTTTGCACCCACTGACCTGTGACTTCGTGAATTGGAAGGAGACTTTATAGACTGATTTCGGGCATATGGGTTAATATTGACTTTGAACTGGACTGGGCTGGGATGTTTTCTCAATGTCCTATTTCTCTTGTATATAAACCTTTTCTTTATATCCATATGAGTGTCTATGAAATTTTTTCCTCTGGTCTACCTGGACTACCACAAGCACCAATGGAAGATAGAACTTTTCTCTAGTTCTTGAATGCTTCCTCACCCCAGTACTATGACCCAATTCTTCTGTACAAATCTGGCTAGATCAGAGCATGTACACAAAAACAGAGAAGAGCTCAAAATACAGGGAATCCAGGACTGATAAATCCCTCAGAACCAATAATGAGAGTAGAGATACCAGGAGAGTGAGGATAAGGTGGGAGAGAAAGGGGAAACCCATCACAATGATCTACATATAACCCTCCTCCCTGGAGGGCAGACAACAGAAAAGTGGGTGAAGGGAAACAATGGTCAGTGTAAAAAAAATTATAAATTATTGAAGGTTCATGAGGGAGGGAGGAGGAAATGAGGAGCTGATACCAAGTGCTCAAATAGAAAGAAAATATTTCAAAAATGACGGCAATAAATGTACAAATGTGCTTGACATATGTACAAATGTGCTTGTGATAAGAATTGTAGGAGCCCCCAACAAAATGATGTTTTTAAAAAGAGAGCGATACGGTCTCAGAAACCCACCTGGGCAGCTCGACCCTGTCCTACAGAACGCTGAGTCAGGCTGGACTCCATGGCAGTGAGTTTGGAGACTGGCTTTGCAGATGCTCCTGATAGAGCCACTCACAGAACCGTGCACCTCTACAGCTTCACCAACAGGCCCGAGGACCTTGCATGTTTTGCAAAATTGCTCATCTCTAGTTGAAAATGGACTTTTTGTGCAAGTGCTGCATATCATACACATGTAGAATATGTGTTTGTTGACTCTTGATGGTATCTGGTCCACCATAAGCTATGATTCAGTTTTTCTTCTCTCTTTTTGTGGCGTGAGAGAGACATACGTGGACGTTAGCCTGTCTGGAACCAGGGCAGTGGTGGTGGTGAGGAGGAGGAATTGACACAGCACCTTGCCTTGGTCGGAGGATAGCTGTAAGAGGGGCCTTCACAAAGTGTGTGGGAAAATCCCATTATCTTCCCAGCCCATTTTCCATGCCCAGAACACTTCCCATGCTGACATACATTCCTTACTAGGAATTGGGCACTGGTTACACTCACCATGCTGTTCCACCATCCCGCTGACCTTTCTGGACACTCCCATCCCTTCACAGAAGCTCCTAGGCCTCTGAGTGCTGCTGCCAGCCCTCCTCCTGGGCCTGGCCCTGACTCCAACCAGTCTTCATGGAAAGTCAGTGCCCATTGTCCCCTTGTTCCTTCTGTTACAGCTAGACCTTTGTCCCCAGGGCTCAGGCCCCACCCTCCTCACTCCACAGTCTGGGGGGCCGGGAACGGGCAGCAGGACAGGTGTTGAAAGTAGGGCTAGATGGATTGAATAAATATTGCAGATAACCGTGTGACTTCCTTTCAGCTCTAACTTGGGGACCCATCAAGGCAGCCCACAGGCACAAGCCCCACTTTACCAGTGCCTTTCCTGTGGTCTGATCCACAACTTACTGCGGAGGTTCCAAGGTCAGCCCACTCCCTCCCCACCCGTCCCCGCCCTTGCAATTCCCCCAATATCTCCTACGTGGGCACCGCACCCCTACCTGCGCCCCCCATCCCCACCCCCTCCAGTGAAAACACTAGGCGGGCCCTCTCAGGAGGAGTGATGTCAAACCACACCGTCCCTCTGAGCTCCAGGGAGCCTTTAGGAAACTCTCCATACCCCTTTGGGTTCCTGGCGGCCGCGCGGGCGGGGCGAGGGCGGGGCCAGCAGCGCATTTAAAAACTCCAGGTGGTGGCGTCCGCGCAGTGCCTTGTGCTCTGGGACTCGGTCAGTCTGGGTTTCTCAGGACTGAGACACACTAGCTGATGGCCACTCAGCGTTGAGGGCCAGGAGGGACAGTCCCCAGGATGAGGAGGTCTACGCACTCGCCACCTCCCCGCGCGCTGCGCGCCAAGACTCGGCCAGCTCTGCGCTCGCTGGAGCAGTAAGGACGGACGGAGAGACGCTGAACTCCGCATCCACGCCAGGAACTCGGCATCCAGAGGACCTGGCTGAGCGGAGCTGTGGGCCGTGACCCATCCCACCCGGAGGCCTGGGCCTCTGCCGCACGCGCTCGGCCACTTCCCAGAAGCCCCCCCTTTCCGTGGCTCCTGCGGAGCCCCGGCGCGCCCTGCTGCAGACGCCAGGAGAGCGCCGCGGTGCGCTCGCCGGGTAGGTGCGCTCCCGACAGCCCTGCCTGCGCCAGCGCCCAGGAAGCCACAGGGCGCACGGAGCGTGGCAACAGGTGCTGCGCGGCCACTCCCCACTGGGCACCCAGGGCCGTCCCCGCACAAGGAGCTGGGTGCCTCGAGGGCGGCGTGTGTGTGTGTGTGTGGGGGGGGGGCAGGGGGCGGGGGAGGCGGCGCGGACTGAGGGCCAGGAGGACGATAGACGCCGTCGCGTGCCCCTCGCACCCGGCACCCCGCACCCTGTGTTCCCCAGAGGCGCTGGCATGGAGGTGGCGGCGGACAACACCAGCGAGGGCAATGCCAGTGGGCCGGTGGCTGGCGGGCCGAAGCAAGGGCTGTTTCTGATCATTGACATGGACAACCTGGCCACCCTGGTGGTGTTCAGCGCCATCTTCGCTCTGGGCGTGCTGGGCAACAGCCTGGTGATCACCGTCCTGGCACGCAACCAGCGGGGCAAGCCGCGCAGCACGACCAACCTCTTCGTCCTCAACCTGAGCATAGCAGACCTGGCCTACCTGCTCTTCTGCGTCCCCTTCCAGGCCATGGTGTACGTGCTGCCCACCTGGGTGCTGGGCGCCTTCATCTGCAAGTTCACGCACTACTTCTTCACCGTTTCCATGCTGGTCAGCATCTTCACCCTGACGGCAATGTCCGTGGACCGCTACATGGCCATCGTGCACTCCCGGCGCTCCTCCTCACTCCGGGTGTCCCGCAATGCTTTGCTGGGCGTCGCCTTCATCTGGGCGCTGTCCATCGCCATGGCTTCCCCGGTGGCCTACCACCAGCGCCTCTACCACAGCAGCAACAAGACCTTTTGCTGGGAATTGTGGCCGGACCTGCGCCACAAAAAGGCCTATGTGGTGTGCACCTTTGTCTTCGGGTACCTGCTGCCACTGCTGTTCATCTGCTTCTGCTATGCCAAGGTGCGTGGGGTGGGGGGACTGGACTCCCCTGTTGCTTTCTGGGTTCCTCTGTGCCAAGGATCCCCTGCAGGCATGCAGGCAGCCTGCCCCCTGGTGATCTCACAAGAAAGTTATTTGGAGTTTGAGAGTTTGGGAGGATGCTGGGAGATGGTGACCCCTCACTTCCCAGATGTCTCTAATGAGCCTTGTCTACCTCTCCAGTCCCTGCGTCTGTCAGCCTTGGCCTGAGAACAAGCTGTGTGCCCTGTTGTACAGGAAGCTGGTGGGAAGAAGTAGGAGTTGGAGGTTGCCAGGGAGGTGAGCAAGGTGGCAAAGTGGGGGCTAGAGGTGCTTTCCCTGCCCTGCCCGAGCCCTGTCTCCTGGACCCAGCTCAGGGAAGCCAGTGGTGCGGGGGACAGCAGGGTCATGGGGACAGCAGGAAAAGTGTGACGTCTCAGGAATTTCTTCATGGAGCTGGACAGGTGTGTTCTGGGGAATTTGGGAGGGAATAAGAGTGGGGGCATTTCCCATTAGGAAGAGGCCTGGCAAGGAGAGGGTGTGACGTAGGGGGTCCCAGTCTCTGCTTAGAGGAGTGCTATAGGTGCAAACATGCACACACATGCACACATATGTGCCTGAGAGGCCAGGAGACCATTTGTGTCCTCCTGGCACGTGGCCCTGCCAGCTGCCCCCACCTCCTCCTCTTTTGCCAACTACACATGGTTATGGAGATTCCCCACAGACCTCCACAGGGGGTGACTTCGGGACACTTTCTAGTACTTTCTTCAGAGTAGGACTGCAATCAGAAATACACCAGTGTCCCCCAATTCAATGTCCTTCCAGCCTCTGAGCTATCTTTAGGATGGCTGTTAGCAAGCCTATTTCTGCAGCAGACTGTTTAAGGCACACCCTCTCCCACCCCCAGCCCTG
Source organism: Nesogale talazaci (assembly GCA_004026705.1). Classification (NCBI taxonomy): domain Eukaryota; kingdom Metazoa; phylum Chordata; class Mammalia; order Afrosoricida; family Tenrecidae; genus Nesogale; species Nesogale talazaci. Next base: position 5,694 of record PVJH01043305.1, on the reverse strand, counting down.
GCTGCCTTCTTCCCAGTGTCCTGAGGCAAACTGTATCTACATTTTGAATGCGTGCATGCGGGGGGAGAAACAGTGCCCCCCCCCAAGGCTAGCTAGAAAGAAACGGTGGTGGTAGTACATCGGGAGATAACTAGCTTACTTATCTTCGAAGTGGCTGCTGTGTTGATCTTAGATGCTCTTTCAAGTCAATACTGACTCACAGCGTATGGGGGCAGAGCTACCCCAGGGGGGCTTCTGGGTGGTCAACGCTCTAGAAGCAGATGCCCCTGTTGTCCCGCCCTCACATCGGTGGGTTCAAGCTGCCCTCATTTTGGTTCCCCAATTGTGTGCTCAGCCCTTGGGCCCCCAGGGTGCCTTTCTCTCTGCTGAGCACCCTGTGGAGTCCACACAGACTGGTGGAATCGATCCTGCATGGCCTTGGCCTCCTGAGGCAGTACACAGCCCCAAAGCTGGGCAGGTGCCTCCTGCTGTCCCTGCCCTCCTGACCAGGGAGCCGAGTCTGGGGAGTGAGGTGGTCGATTGCAGTCAAGCTCTGATTTTCCCCAGAGATGCCAAGACCACTGAATCAGGGAGGTGGGTGGTGCCCAAGGGTATGGCAACTGTCTCGGGGTGCAGCACTACTCAGTGGACCTGGAAGTGATGCATGCAATAGCAGCCTTTTAAGTTCCGAGACGGTTGGGTTAGAACCAGAGCAACTGGTTCCCCCTCAACCCATTTCCAAAACTCTCTGGGGAAAAGGAGTTCTTCCTAGTAAAGAAACTGAGGTTCCCCGTGGGGGTGTGTGCGAGGGGGTGTCATGGTGAGTGTCTTGGGGTGGGCTGAAAGTCAGTTTCAGTCCTTCCCCGCCCTGCAGTCACGGGCACTCTGTTTGTCACTGATCATCTAAGGTGTCACCTCACAGGGTTTCTCTTTGGTCCTGTTGCTCTTGCTTGAACGTCCCTGCCATGTGGGTGTTGGGTTCAGATCTGGGGGTTCTTCCCCAAGCACCAAGACGGATAATCACCGGAGGAGAAAGAGGCACCTGCCTTGTCCCCATGTGTTTGTGCTTGTGTTTTGTCTCACATTCAGACTGGGCACAGCTTCTGTGCTATCTGTGCTGCAAGTTACTCTCTCACCATGTAGGAGGCCAGATGCAGGGTGTCAGCCAGTGGTGTGTGTGTGTGTGTGTGTGTGTGTGTGTGTGTGCGCGTGTGTGTACTCGTGGGGGGACGCTCCCCCATCCTTGTTTTCTGTCATCTCTCTTTGCCCCCATCTGCTCTCCAGCACCCTGGTTCATCTAACATCTTTCTATCTCAAAAGAGGTCAACCAGGAACTCGAGCCACCTCTTTGCTGAACCACCATCTCATTCATGCGGCAGAAGCAGCCCCTCTCCACAAGCACAGCTCCAGCTGCAGGCACGGAGTTTAGGACGGCAGCACACGGTGTTGGCCACACCCCCAGACACCCAGGACCCCTGTGCTCTGGATGTGAGGCAGCCTGGGGGTCTTTCAAGCCTCTTGCCGTGAGGCCTGCAGATGTTCATTTATGAAGCTGAATCCCCTCCTCCCTTAGGTGCCCAGAGACCCCCTGCCCTAGCAGGATGACCACCCTTGCCATGCTCATTCCACCAGTGTCCCCACTGAGCCCAGAGAGGGGCCCGGGTCAAGCAGGCCAGATGTCCCCTGACAGACACACCGAGGATGGATGGATGATGATGTCTTTCTCTTGGGAGTGGGAAGCTGAGCTTGGTGATGCCTGTGTGAGTCCAGATAGGCTAGAGAAACAAATTCATAAGCACGCATATGTCTATCAGGGAGAGGCTTATATACAAATGGAATAGAACATTGAGAAAGCATCCCAACTCAGTCCAGTCCAAGTCCACCAGTCTGATATTAGCCCATATGTCCAATATCAGTCTATAAAGTCTTCTTCAGATCCACGAGGCACATGCAGTGACGTCAAATGCAGGACAATCACAGACCAGTGGGTAAGAAAGCCTTAGGATCCAGTGGTGTTTAAGCATCTCAGTACTGTCAAAGGCCTTTCTGTGGCTTCTCAAGCATCTCAGCGCTGGCAGGAGTCTCTGCATGGCTTTTCTGGCTTCAGAGGTCTGGTTCCATCAGGGTAAGCCCATGTAGCTTCTCCGGGATGTCTCACAGGGTGTCAGCCTTGTGTCTTGTCAGTAGAGTGTCTCTAAGGGACCAAGTTGTGAGTCTTTCACCTCAAAGGGGGAAATACGGATGGATTTCCCAGAATTCTCCGGGGAAAGCCATGCCCACACAGAAATCTCATTTGCTATCTCCAGATTGACAGACTAGACTTCATCCCTACACTCCCAATCCTCAAATTGACACCAGATTAGGTGACTGTTACAACTGCCACCCCCTTCTCCTAGGGGGTGTGTGCATGCACTCCCAGCCCACCCCTACCCCACGTGCTCAAGAAGAGATCAGGACCAGGCTCTGGGTCCTTCCTCTGCTGGCCATTCACTCAATGCCACTCGATATCCCAGGAGCCCTAGACAGATGTGCGCAGGGCTGTGGCTCACAGGAGATGGACTGGCCATTGGCCTTTCAATCCCTAGGCTGACTCCTCCCAAGTGCCCCCATTAGCTGCCTTCCTGTGGCCTCCTCCTTCCCCAGCCCCTTTGCCCTCAGGGCTCAGCATCACCAAGCAGTGCCCCCAACCCTAACTTCCCTTGGCAAGTATCCTTCTCTGCTGGCCTCACCTTCCGGGGGTGAGGCTATGGAGAGTGCATGTGGCTGGATGTCTCTGCCTCCTTGAGGCCACCCTCGACCCTTCCGGGAAGGGAGAAGCAGCTGAGTTGGGCAGGGCATGTGTGCTCAGAGCTCCAACTGAGTGGTGGCCCTTGTGGCTTCCTGGGGCATGCGGGAAAGGTGTCCAGTCTGGGTGGCTTCCTGGAGTGTGGAGCCCATGGGGGTGGGGGTGGAGTTGGCCTTTGCAATGGATCCAGTTCTATTAAACGACCCCAAACCAGCGCTGCAGAGCAGCAGAGGCACCGCTTGCCTGGGCTCCACGGGCTGCCCGAAGCTGAGGGGCACCAGGAGGGCATCCTTGGGGGCATTTGACTCAGACAAGGGGGAAAGGGCACCAGAGCCAGCCCTGCACGATGGCTCTGTGGTCTCAGGCCATGTGTATCCACACGTACTGGAGCCTTTCATGCCATCTCTCCAGGGAGGAGGCGCAGACACTTTGCTAATTAGAAGCCAGCGGTGGCATCATCCAGGAGGCTGGCTGACGGGATGTTAGCTGCCCACCTCGCATGCTGTGCTCCAAACATGGGGTGGGGTGGGGGTAGGGACAGGGGCTTAAGGTGAAAAGAAGGGTTGGGGGCAGGGCGGGCTCCTTATGGAGCCTGGAGAAGGCCATCCACAGTGACTAGAGACAGAGTGCATGGAGGGAATGTTGGCCCTGTCCGGCTCGCTGCTGTGGGGGCAGCAGGCTGCACTGCCGCATCTGCTTCCCATTCTTTCATGTTGGCTGTTGGCTGGTGGACTCCTGGGGGCAGGACACCACCTCTGCTTGTTGGAGGCATCCAGGGCCTCTGGCGGTGCACCTGGGAAATGCTTGTGTGTGTGCCCACATGCATGTGTGTGTCTCCTGGAGGAAGATCCTCCATCTGCTGTCTTAAAGGGTCCAGCATGTCCCCAGGGTCACAGAGAGTCAGGACCCACGAGGTAGTGCCCAGCAGCAGGAAGGTCCAAGCGTCCTGGTGTCTGATGCCTGGTGGGGATCTCTGATCACAGTGGTTCTCCACCTTCCTAATGCCTTGACCTTTCATACAGTTCCTCATGGGGTGGTGACCCTCCCCCCACCAACCATAAGATTATTTTTGTCGCTACTTCATCACTATCATTTGGCTAGTGTTATGAATCGGGCTGCTCCTATGAAAGGGCCATTTGACTCCCAAAGAGGTGGAGACCCTTCCTGCAGACAGGCGCCGAGTGCCCCCCAGCCTGAGACCTGGGTCTCCGGGCAGTGTCTCTGCAAGGCGAACCATCATCCCAGTGGTTTGATTGGCTGTGCTGTTGTTATAGTATGATCTTAGCACTAGGACAGCGCCACCTCTCAGTGCCAGCCGTGCTCCACCCCAAGCCAACCGCGGGCAGACCCCCCCACCCCGCGGGAGTGGTGGTGGGTGCTGCTCTAGCCGCCATGCGGTCTGTTCCAGCTCACAGTGGTGCCCCTGCCCACCAGAAGGAAAGGTGCCCATAGTGCCCTCTCCTCCGTCTGCTGTTCTTTGAGAACCTGCTGCCGCAGCCACGGTGTCGATCCACCTGGCTGAGAATCTTTCTGTCTCCCTGACCCTCCCTCCAACGGAAGTGAGACGCCTGCCATCACCCGGATTCTGAAGAGTGTTCTGTCTGGGTCTCCTCCCAGACACGATGGATGGCCCTTTGGGTGGTCCCTGGTGTTTTCAGTGGGAGGCAAACCCCCATTCTTCATTTGTGTCTTTCAGGTGCTTAATCACTTGCGCAAAAAGCTGAAGAACATGTCCAAGAAGTCAGAAGTGTCCAAAAAGAAGGTAACAGTTGTTCAGCAGAGCATGCATTTTGTCTTTAGTCTAGATGAGCCTCACATCTGCTCCGGGGCCAGCAAACATGGGTCCCTTGGAATGGGAGTGAGTGGCATAGTGGTGACATGTTGGGCCTCTAAGCACAAGGTCAGCACTTCGAACCTGCTAGCCTCTCCTTGGGAGGAAGAGGAGGCTTTCTATTCCCATGAAAACACACAGTCTCAGAAACCAACAGGGCAGTTCTCCTTTGTCCTATAGGCGCCGAGTCTGAATCTGCTCAGGGGCAGTGAGTTTGGAAGGTGTGGGTGGGGGTGGAAAGTGGCATTGTGGGTAAGGACAGGCTGCATGCCAGGCACTGGAGTCCACATCGCCTGGGTTGGATTCTGAGCCCAGTTTGGAGGTGTTTTCTCGGCAGACTATGGCAGCTGCAGAGCAGCAGCAGGGGATGGTTCTGGGGCATTTTGTCTGGTGTTGACCTCTGCGAGCCACCACGACCCTGCTCCAATCTCTTTCAGAGAAAGCTTCTGCAAGTTGTTTCTAAAGCCTCCCAGACAGATTTCCAGACCCAGAAACTGCGGACAGAGTCACCGTGCATCAGAGTCGACATTATGCCAGTGTGTGTGGGGTGGGTGGAGTCTGCACATCATGATAAACAGCGGAGAGATTGAGTTGGTCAAAGTATCCACAGCCAACATTCATGGACACAGCAGATCAGAAGCCAAACGATGTGTTGCATCCTCTTAGTGGCTGCCCCAAACCCCTTTGAAATGTTGAAAGCGAGGCTGTCACTTTGAGAATGGAAGTTCACCTGAGCCCAAACAGGATTTTCAGTTGCTCCAGGCGTATGTGACTGTTGGATGCTGGCTAAGGCAGATGGAGGAAAAGTGGGAGTCTTGGAATGAGGGTTGGAAGGACCAACAGGCCTTCCTAGGAAGACGTGCAGCCAGATGCAGCCTAGAAGCAGGATGGTGAGACTTTGTCTAACGTACTTTGGTCAAGTTGTCTGGAGAGAACAGTCCCTGGAGAAGGACACCCTGTTTGGGGCAGAAAAAAGGGGAAGACCTTTGATGAGATGGAGTGACAGAGGGACTGTCGCCTTGGGCTCAAACATAATCACAATCATGAGGATGGGCAGAGCCGGGTAGGGCTTCCTCCCCTTGTACCCAGGGATACTGTG
>PVJH01043304.1:0-13712 GCA_004026705.1 Nesogale talazaci | reverse complement strand
CCCAAAAAAAACAAACCAAAAAAAAAAAAAAAAAAGAAAGAAAGAAACCAAACAATAGCATGAATGCAAATATAATGAGGTCACTGGTTACTTTAAATATACTTGAGAATTATACATGTGGAGGATGTTGTAATGGCAGATATCAGCACAATTAAAATGTATATGTATATGTAAAAAGAGTTATAACTACAAAAATTTACTTATTAATTTAAAATACCACTTTGGGGCTGAGCCCGGGTGGCGTAGTGGTTGTGCGCGGGACTGCGGCCCACTGGGACGGAGGTTCAATTCCAGCAGTGGGGCTGGGCCTCCTACTCCCACCACCAGAGGGCAGTGATGCCCCCCCCCCAAAAAAAAAAAAAAGAAAAAAAAATACCACTTTGACGATCAGAGTGAGTGAAATCAAACAAATAATTTTTTTAAAAAGTCATTATCCGGGCTGAGCCCCAGTGGCCTAGTGGTTGTGCGCGGGACTGCGGCCCACTGAGACCGAGGTTCAATTCCAGCAGTGGGGCTGGGCCTCCTACTCCCACCACCAGAGAGCAGTGATGCCCCCCCGCCACCCAAATAAAAAAAGTCATTAACCTCCGGAGGAAAAAAAAAGGAAAAAAAAAAAAAACTCATCCTGTGCCAAATGTATGAGACGGGCTAAAAAAGTTTTTGGAAAATGAAATTAATTTATCCATGAATTTTTTGAAGCCCCACATATACTCTAGAAATAAAACACAAATTATATAACTTCCACTTTTTAAAAAACTGCCAATGTAATGAAGCTACTCAAAAATTATTATAATGCTACACAGAAATATAATTTAGTGTGAATGACAATAAAATATCAACTAATTTCCATTATTTCAAAAGTTCATAGAAAGGTAACAAAAAATACCATGTTCATGTAGATTTCTGTACACTCAAGAAGTTCTTAAATGAAAAACTGTTATCAGTATCAAGTCAGCCAAATAAATAACACACAAAAATGTGGTTAGATGCATCTGGTGGGCTCTAACACATTGTAACCCTTTATATAAGAGGCACAGCCCAGTCCTGTGCCTACCTCACAATTTCTGAATCCACTGTGACATGCTGCTTGGAGGATTTTCCCCTTTTTCACTGATTCTCCACTTAAAAAACATAGTATCCTTGTCCAGAGCCTGGACTCTCCTGATAACACCTCCAGGCTGTGGAGTGTTGCCGTTCTCGCTTCTAAGGAACATTCTATTTACTGTAAATACTCGAGTATAAGCCAAATTTTTCAGCACATTTTTAACGCAGTTTCTATGGTAAAATTAGGTGCTTTAGCTGATACTCAAACTGGCTTACACTCGAATATTTGTGGTATACCTTTTTCAAGATAAATTTGCTTGTTTTTGCCATTACCATATTCTTTGCCTGTACTATAATTCAAATGCATCAAGTTTTCTTCAGCATTATTTATTCATTGCCAGCTTTCACAAGCACATTAGGGGATTGAAAAACCAAGTTTTGTGTCAGGTGCACCTTAAGCTAAAATGTCTACTTATATTGAAAATGACAAACCAAGCATGGGCGATCCCATCCTGAGCAGTGAACACATCAACGGTCATGTCGCCACCTCCACCGAGTCTGGAGTGGGGTCAGTTTCTTTATACACTGAGGTGGTTTCACAATCTTTGAGGGCTTTGATGGCTCATCTTTGAGGGTTCTCTGAGCTTCCTTAAAAAGCTTGATCTACCAAAAAAACTTGTTTTGTGTGAGGCACTATGCCCATCCATCTTTATTTCTTTTTTTGGGGGGGGGGGGCACAACACCGCCCTCTGGTGGGAGTGGGAGGCCCAGCCTTGCTCCTGGAGAGGTGCTGTTGGGATTTGAACCGCCAAGCCTGTGGGCCGCAGTCCCACACACAACCACTACACCACCGGAGCTCAGTCCCTTCTTTTCTTTTTTTATTAAGTGGCATTTATTTTTTACTTATGTCAAGTGAAATTTAAAATTAAACTGCCATGTTAATGTTCCTGGAGGGTTTTCTCCCAGTTCATTCACAAATGTCACTTCTAGCTGAATTATCTTTAAAAGTCTACATTACATCGCAAGAGTTGGTACCCATAGTCAGCATTGCTCCTGAATTCTCCACTGAGTCTGGCAACCACACCTGGAAACTTGGTGTCCATAGCAACGTAATTGTATTTTCGGATAACTTGAGGAATCTTCATCATCCATGAGTTGCAAGCCAAAACTTCTGGAATTCTTTGGCTATCATGTATAGTTGCTGTTGGCATAGCGAGGGCAGAAAGGGTCTAGGTGCCAAGCATCAAAATAATATACTTGATTGAAGATTTGATTCATAAAATACTTTATCCTGGGCTGAGCCCTGGTGGCGTAAGTGGTGGAGTGCGGAACTGCAGCCCGTGGGCGTGGCGGTTCAAATCCAGTAGCGCCCACGACCACCAGAGGCAGTGATGCCCACAAAAACAAACAAAAACAAACAAACAAAAAATGGCAACAAAATACTTTATCCTTTCTTTGTGTACTTGTGTCGCTGGGCTCGGGTTCCTCCTCCCCCTTGCCAGAAAGACTGAACCCCGTGGTGGTGGTGGCAGCGGGTGCCCCTCAGACACCTCTCACCCAGCAAGCGGCAAAGGGAAGCCTGAGCTGCGCCACACGGCGCCACACTCCGCCATCGCTTCATGCACGTCCTGCCCATCCACTTTTGACAAGGCTTCCACTTGAGTTTGGCTAATGTTTTACATTGTCTTGATCTTAAAATAATTTTATTCCATGGCTCAAAAATCATACTTGGGCTGAGCCGCGGTGGCGCAGTGGTTGTGCGCGGGACTGCAGCCCACTGGGACGGAGGTTCAATTCCAGCAGTGGGGCTGGGCCTCCTCCTCCCACCACCGGAGAGCAGTGATGCCCCCCCCCCCAAAAAAAAATCATACTTAAAATAAAACTAACAAAACCCAGAGACCTTATATACAGCCACTCAGTGACCACAGAGTCATGTTTACACGTTTTAGGCGAAACAAACCAAATCCATGCACGTATGAACTGGATCCCTAGTTATAATGCTTTTCTACTTGCTGTCTTATTTTTAATGTATCTTACAATGATTAGAACATATTTTGAGGAGAGATATTTGTGGGATTTTTAAAATAGTATTTTAAAAATAATGTTCAAAGATTTGACATATAAAAATGATCAAAAATCTCAAAGAGGGTAGTGAGTGGGAAAAATACATTTTCCTAGTATGGTCTAGATGAAAGTCCACTTCTGTTTGCATTTCTTTCTTTATTCTAATGTTCTCAGTTAACGATCTATAGACCAAGATTTTACATATGTGCACATATACATATAAATCAAAAATCTAGTACACATCATTTCTATGTGGGTGCACATGTATGGGGGAGTATGATAGCTTGGATTTATCATACAAAATTACATATGAATGTAATTGCTTATAGTTTTGAATGGTAACACTCAGAATTTCCTAAAAGACACCTAAATATATCATCTAAAATTGGTTTTAGAAACAGTTTTTAAAATAAAATTTCACGGCTGAGCCCCGGTGGCGTAGTGGTTGTGCGCGGGACTGCGGCCCACTGGGTTGGAGGTTCAATTCCACTCCCAGGAGCAAAGGCTGAGCCTCCTACTCCCACCACCTGAGGGCAGTGATGCCTAATAAATAAATAAATAAAATAAAGTTTCACGAAAGGTATAAACTAGTCTTTCATACTACTTCCTCAAGCTATCTGAAAGTATATGGGAATATGTGAAAAACAGTAATGTTTCTCGGACACTATAAAAAATGAAAACCCCAATATATTATAAACCATTTATACATTTGCTTAGATTGTTAGCTAATATTCTCTATTTCTATCATTACACTGTCCAAAAAATACTATTCTTCTGGTCAAAAGAATAAAATTCTAAAATTATGCCTGATAAGAGAAATGACTGTTTCCTCTTATCAAAATATAGACAACTTACAGTAATAGAAGATATAACTATCAAGTCAAAGACTTTAAATTCCTTTATATGTAAGATGGGAAACGGACCTAAAAATGGAAGGAAATTTCATGAACTGGTTTAAAAATAACAATTCAATAATGAGCAGCACAAACAAGACTACTCTGGTCTCTGGCTTCCTTCAATATCGTATGATAAAGGAGAGAGTAAGCCAACACAAGTGTCACAAAGAAATCCCTACTTTAATAAATCATTTTCTCAGGAAAAGAAGTAGTCTGCAAAAATCTGTGAAAGCAATTTATCTTCAGGTGAAAAAAATGAATAGCAACTGATCCTGGATCTAGAAAAGGATCCTTCTGCTATCAGTTAAAAATATAACTGTACAATATCACTAGAGCAGCACATAAAATTGTTAAATGAGAACCTAATTTGCTTTGCAAACTTTTATGTAGAACATATCAGAAGGTATTTTTAAACAACCCCAAACTCTATAAAATTCATTTTACACAATTGATTTTAGTCTTAAGTCCTTCTCTCCTCCCCCCTCAAAAAAGACCTTTGAAAGTCACAGCAGTGCTTTTAACAAAGAAGGAAGCTCCTGCTCCTCCCAAAACAGAAGCCAAAGCAATGATTTTAAAAGCCAGGAGGGCAGAAAAAACACAGACACAAATCCAAGAAGGCCGGGCTGAATGACATTCACAGCCACACAAAGAAGATCTGTATATCATCCACCTTCCGGCAGCCCACGACCCGCAGACTAAAAAGGCAGCCCAAATACCCCCAGAAGATGCCCTCTGGAGAAATAAGCTTGCCCATTACACCAACATCAAGTTCTCCTTGACCACATTGTCAGCCATGCAGAAGATGGAGATAGGAACACACTGACAGAGTTAGGGTCGACACCTTGGTCAGGCCTGACGGTGAGAAGAAGCCATACGTTCCACTGCTGCTGACTGTGACACTTTAGATGTTGCCAACAAAATTGGAATCATCTACACCGAGCCCAGCTGGCTAATGCTAAATATAAACTTTTTCAATAAAAATTTTTTTAAAGACACAGGACTATTGTGCTATGAAGACAGTTAGTGTAGTTTACGCTATGTACACAATCACATATATACGTACCAAATGAACAAATGTTAATTTTAGATTTTTAGGAAGTTGTAAAAAAATTGTACAAAGAGTACTGTGCCGTCTCAATTGTACAAAAAGTACTGTGCCGTCTCTTGAAAACTAACGACAGTTCATCATCAAGCCCGGGAAACCATATTGGTATGATACTACAGAAGACGTTCGATTTCAGTAATTAGGCCGATGCTTATGTGTATGCGGCGGTGTTCTGGTGGTGTGGTGATTACGAGCTGGGCTGTGAACTGAAAAGCCAGCCGTTCAAATAACTAGCCTGCTCTAGCAGAGAAAGACAGAGTTTTCTACTCCTGTACGTCGCTAACAGTCTCGGAACCTCAGAGGGACAGTTGTACCCTGTCCTGTGGGCTTGCTGTGAGTAGGCATCGACTGGAAGGAACCGAGTTAGTCTTGGGTTTATATGTACATATGATCTATAGCATCTTATCAGTTAAAACAAGTCTTGTAAAACCAACACACTGAAAATACAGAGCTACTGTTTTATCATCATGAGGTTACTTTGTGCAATTCTTTAGATACATACATCCATTCCCTCACATTATCACCTCTTCGACTATACCTTTGCCACTTCAATAATGCTACATGTGAGACTGGCCGCAAGAATGAGTGTGATGATTAGGTTTTCTGTGCCACCATGGCTACCAAGGGAACATGAGGATGGAGTGTAGCCTGTCAATCAGGCAGAAGGTTACATGGAGGGCGACTAAGATAAAGGTCCTTGAGGCTGGCCTCCTCTCTTTCTCTCTGGAGGCGGTCACATACGCCTTCCGCTTTCGCCTTCCTGTTGACAAGCCACATCCTGGGGATGCTTTCATCACCACTGGATCCAGAAGACTTTTCACTCACTAGCCTGTGATCTTCCTGCATTTTGCATCATTGCAAAGTGCTGTATGTGTTTGAAGAGTCATTTATGGACTAATATTGGCCTTACGGGCTAATCGGTATCGGACTTACAGATTTGTTCTGAACAGGGCTGGGATGTTTTCTTAACATACAACTACTCTTTGATACAATGCTCCTTTTTCTACATATATGAGTGTCTGTGGATTTGTTTCTCTAGTCAACTGGTCTAACAATGAGATTGGCTCAAGTGAGGTCTTGTGAGCCATTCAAGTTGCTATGTGTACCAACAGTTTACTTCTTTTTAAAGATAAGGGGCCTTAAAGTTAAGGTCTGTGGTATAATCACAATATTTTTAAATTTAATTTTCCAAGAACATCTTGAAACCACCTCATATTGCCACTCACCCATTTTTAAAATCCACTGGCTCGTTGAAGGACATATGGGTTGTTTCCTGTTCTTCAGCAATTACACATGACACTACTATAAATAGTTGTGTCATGTTTTTGAGTAAATAAAGTTTTTCTTAATGATATATATCCAAGAATGAGGTAAGTGTAACAATTTATATTCACAGCAATTGAAGAAGAGATGATGGAACTCATAGTGCATCACTGAAAACCATGATGAAAGCATGAAGCACCTTATGGTGTGAGTGAAACGCAAGAATGTAATGCAGGATTAAGTTAGCCAATCTACAAAGGATTGCATTGTACGACACCACAGTTCTAGGGTTAAAAACTAGGTTAGAGACCTTTATACCACAAAGGGACTAGTCTGTGGTGTTTGCTAAGCAGGCACAGACTAGAACGGGAAGATAAAGCCATAGGCTGGGTTAGTGGTCACCAAACTTTTGTGATGGAAGAGTTAATACTGTCCCTCACGACAATTTACAAATCAGTTACGGGGCATAATTTATCATGATATAATTTTTAGTTCTTTAATGGCTGATACCAGGCTGTAAATCTTTATGGGCTTCATCTTTATCCCTTGAAGCAGATGCTTTCTTTAGTCGCTTCAATTTGTGATGTCTTGGTTATTTATTTATTTATTTATTTATTTATTTATTTATTTATTTATTTATTCATTCATTTATTTTTAGGCATCACTGCCCTCTGGTAAGAGTGGGAGGCCCAACCTTGCTACTGTGGGATTTGAACCGCCAAGCCAGTCAGCCGCAGTCCCACACTCAACCACTACGCTACCGGGGCTCAGCTGTCTTGGTTATTTTTGTACATATTATTATCTCTGCAAGTCTATCTAGATAAGATAGGTTGGACGAACAGTGGGGAAGAGAAAACAATGAGACTGATAAGTCCCGGGAGTGGGGAGTGGGGAGCTGGGAGATGGAGAGGTGGAGGGAAGGAGGTGATGCTGACCAACTCAGGGATAAGGGAACAACAAGTGATCCAAAACCAGTGACAAGGTGGGTGTGAGAGGCCTGATAGGGACTGATGAAGAGTAATGTAACAGAGAGAAATTACTGAAACCCAATTGAAGGGTGAGCATGATAGTGAAACAAGAAGAAAGTAAAAGGAAATAGACGAAAGAACTGGGGGGCAAAGGGCATTTATGGAGTCTAAATGCAGGCATGTACAAGGATAAATATATTTATATATGATGATGGGGAAATGGATCTATATTATAGAGTTAGTTTTAAGGCAGCAGATGAGCACTGGACCTCCACTCAAGTACTTCCTCAATGCAAGAACACTTTGTTCTATTAAATTAACATTGGATGATGCTCCCTTCCCAACATGACCACTGAAGACAAATCTGTGCATAAGGCAATGTCGTGAAGAAAGCTGATGGTGCCCGGCTATCAAAAGATATAGTGTCTGGGGTCTTAAAGGTTTGAAAGTAAATAAGCAGTCATCTAGCTGGGAAGCAACAAAACCCAGAGGGAAGAAGTACATTATCAGCCTATGTGGCCACCAGGTGTTGAAGGAATCAGGTATCAGGCATCAAAGAACTAAAAATTCTATCATTATAAATGAGGGGGAGTAGAGATTGGATACACAAAGCCCGTCCTGTAGGTGAAGCGACATCCCCTTACAGAAGGGTCTGGGAAAGGAGATGACCCAGTCAGGGTAGAGTGTAGCAATGATGAAATATGCAACTTTCCTCTAGTTCTTAAATGCTTCCTCCCTCTCCTTCTCACCATCTCCCTAATTCTACCTTACAAATCCAGTTAGACCAGAGAATGTACCCTGGTACAGATAGGGACTGGAAACATGGAAACCCAGGACAGATGATCCCTTCAGGACCAGTGGTGAGTAGCAATATTGTGAGGGTGGAGTAGAAAGGGGGAACCAATTACAAGGATCTCCATAGAACCTCCTCCCTGGGGTATGGACAACAGGGAACTGTGTGAAGGGACACATCGGACAGTGTACAATAGGACAAAATAATAATATGTAAATTATCAAGGACTCATAGGGAAGGGGGGAGCGGGAAGGGAGGGGAAAAATGAGGAGTTAATACCAAGGGCTTAAGTGGAAAGAAAATGCTCTGAGAATGATGATGGCAACAAATGTAAAAATGTGCTTTGCCTACAATGATTGGATGGATGGATTGTGATGGGAGTTGTATGAACCCCCAATAAAATGATTTTTAAAAAAATGCTACAATCACCAGAGCCTCTAAGCAGGGAATATCACGCTTTGTCTGCTCCCAAGAGAAGCCCTGGTGATGTTGCAGGTTGCACTGGGCTATTAATTGCCAAATGGTAATTTGAAGCCATCAGCTGCTTCATGGGATAAAGATGAAGCCCATAAAGATTTAAAGCCTGGTATCAGCCATTAGAGAACTAAAAGTTGTATCTTTATAAATGAGGGGGAGTACAGAATGGGGACCCAAAGTCCATCAATGGGTGACACGACATCCCCTACAGAAGGTCACGGGGAGAAGACGAGCCAGTCAAGGTACAGTAATAGAACAATGAAATATGAAACTTTCCTCTAGTTCTTAAATGCTTCCTCTCACCTACTATCACAATCTCAATTCTACCTTACAAATCCAGCTAGACCAGGAGCCGGAAACACGGGGAATTCAGGACAGATGATCCTTTCAGGACCAGTGGTTAAGAGTGGTGATCACCAGGAGGGTGCAGGGAAGGTGGAGCAGAAAGGGGGAACCAATTGCAGAGTTCTACATAATAATCTCCTCCCTGGGGTATGGACAACAGGGAAGTGGGTGAAGGGACACATTGGACAGGGTACGATATGACAAATCAACAACAATGTGGAAATTATTCAGAATTCGTGGGGGAGAGGAAGTGGGGAGGAAGGGGAAATATGGGAAGATGATGCTGGGGGCCTAAGTAGAAGGAGGATGTTTCGAGAATGATGATGGCAACAAATGTGCAGATGTGGACTGCATACAATTGATGCATGAATTGATCGTGATACGAGTTGTATGAGCCCCCACTAAAATGATTTATTAGAAAAAAGATTTACAGCCTAGAAAACACTAGGAAGCAGTTGAGCTCTGACCTATAGGTCACTATAATTCATGACCATAGGTGTGTGTGTGTGTGTGTGTGAGAGAGAGAGAGAGAGAGAGAGAGAGAGTTCCTTGGCAAAGGAGGACAGCAGTGCTGTGGGAAGGACAGTACTGTTTACTGAAAGGTTGTGAGTTGGAACCAACTGCTCCGAAGCAAAAAGACAAGGTGGTCTGCTTCTGTAAATATTACAACCTTGGAAAGTCTATAGAGAAGCGCTATTTTGTCAGAATCCATGTAAGAACAACAGATTCTGTCCCTCTTTCCTCGTCTCCAGGCAGTTACACCGATTATTAAGGTCAACTAAATCTAAAATTAGCTTTTGTACCAAATCTGACAATTTTCACACACAATACAGCTTCAGAAACCTAACAGAGTACCCTATCCGCCTGCTGTTTTTAGTGTTTATCTTGTCCAGTCCCTGGTTCATGGTCACTAAAATACACAACAGGATCAGACAACTGTAATACATAGGATTTCGCTAGAATATCATTAGGCATTTTTTCCCTGTCTTGGTCTGGAAGCTCTGTCAGTACCATAGCAACACACAAGCCTCAAAAACAGATGGTGACAACCCATGAGGTGCAACGGGCAGGAATTGAATCCGGGATTCCTGCATAGAAGGAAAGAATTCAACCACAATTCTACAACAATGCCACCAGAGTTACACACAGGATTTAATAAAGCCCTGTCTAAGAACTGAAAATGGTCACCAAAACACAAACAAAAAAGATAAGCAAATGCTTATGGCTGCTGTACTCCAAACTGTCAAAAGCAATGGAAGAACTGCAACCTGTCGTCTCCCTTGCTGATGGGGTGCATATCCTCAGACGTCAAATGCAAACTAGTGATCCACAATGAAATGGAAGGGTCTTAGAGGCAAAAAGTTGTCCCAATCAGAAGACGCAGACTCCAAAAGCTAAGCTCATGTTTCGTACAGTTCAACTTGTGTTAAACTACGAAAAGGCACAGCTATACGGACATAAAACTAGGTTATGGACTAGCATAGACCCTATTTACAAGTTACGACGTTAGCCTGCGATTGTTTCAAGAATGCTGGCGGAAGACATAAAGCTTCCGAGTCAGAAACAAAGCACTTGATTACTCGTGGCAAGGTGAAAGAGCACCAGTCTATTTGTATCGGTTCTTCCTACCCCAAGACCTGTAAGGAGGATGTGCTCCACACGGATGCTGCATATGCAGTGAGTTGTGTCACTGAGGCCCGCTGAGCTTAGAGAATCCACCACTTTTATAGCGAGCAGTAAGTAAGCCTGTTCTTTGTCTGCGAGTAGATATTACCTCATCTCTCAAGTTTACCAGCTGTATAAACAACTCAAGAAATGCGCCAGGAAAAATAGCAGTCAAGGACTCAAGAGTCTTGGCATACAAAGCAAGGAGGACTGTCTCTGCCAATAAAAACAAAACAGTGATTGCTCAGAGCTGAGGTAGAAGGACAGTTTGACCACAAATGGGGTATAATGAAATTCTGGATAGTGACGGAACTGCTTTATATCTTGTCCATAGCATCAGTTATGTGACTTAGTATCTGTCATAAGCTATATCACTGTATACTAAAAATGATCAATTTCATCACATATAAATTATAAATAAATTATATATAAATTATTTTTAAAAACTACTGAAAACAAAAGTAAATTTAAACAACAACAAAAAAACGTAGGGCTTTGTGATAACATCCCCAGTGTACCTTCCCACATCTGGCTGCATTCATTGCCAAGTACTTAACAATGTTTCCGCTACTCTTTTAAAGTTGAATAATTACACTTTTAGATATACTTGACTCACCTATTCAAACTTACTAACACATCAGGACTCCCAGTTCCTAAGTACTTTTGCATTAAAACCTTTTTTCTTTTTTTTTTTGAGGAAAAAAGAACTTACATTGGAAATCACAGTAACTTAAAAGCAATATAACTGCATTATTGTTTACTTTCAGCTCACAAAATTAAGTTATTCAAATACAAAAACATTTGGCAGCCTTCCCTTTACTTTCCTGCACCAGCAATATTAGCTGTCGAACAGGATACATTCTCAAAATTATTAAATTGCCATTGTCCATGGTTCTCCTATTGACCAGCGATCTAAACAATCATTTTAGTTAAGAAGCTTTTTAATAGAATGTAACATCTGTTTTATGTTACATGGGAGACAGCGAAATTCCTCCTCTCTGACTGGATTATTAATGCTCATGCCTTCTATGGAGTTCTAGCCGCCATTTGTATCCCCAGACTGGCTCTCTAAAGTGCAGCATCCCCCCTGATGTAATGCATTTTCCTGCTCACTATACAATCCTGTAGATACCATAATTTTAATGTGACATGCTGGTATTTCTTTTTTAAACCACAAATGCATTTCTTATTCTCAATCACAAATTTAAATTTCCTGTATATTCCCAAACCACTAGGCATTTTTCTTTTAAAACAGCTGAGTAAAACAGATGATTTCAATTTTTTTATTTGTCAGTTCACTTTTATAAGGTTTCTCTCCAACTAATTCTTATACTGCAAGGGTAAAAAGATATTTGCTTTAATTTATTAATAAAGCTTTAAGCTCACACAAGGTACACAAACTACTAAAGTCAGCCCAGGGTTTCTGGTAAATTATTTTAAGTAGTGGTTTTGTAATAAATTTGACAAAAATCTTTAACAAAGGCATTCTTCCATCTTACAAGCCTAGGATTATGTTAATTTGAATGTTTTAACTTTCAAAGTCCTCAAATTTTAACATATTCTCCCTTATTTTGGTTTTGAGATTAACACTAAGGCTAATCAGAAAGAATATTACATTTGACTGATTCAAATGAACATTATAGCTATAATTCTCCAAATGTTATTGTTCTATTTCTATTACATCAGTTTTTCTTGGTGTGCAATATTTTGTTCATTATGAAGCATTCTGACAAATTTGAGACAAACCTCATCACTATGGATGATTTTCAATTAGTCCTTCAGTGCATTTCCCTTGCCTCACACTCTAAGAAAACTACATATGGTTTAAACCACTGCTATTTTTTTCCTTTTGCCAATACACAAACTATGCTTTTTCATGTTGAAAACATTCCCATGAATAATTATAATAGTCTCCAAAGAGAACAGATGGTAATAGACACTAGAGCAGACTTGGAAGATAACTATAAATTTATCATTTCATAGTCCCACCATCATAAAACAGCTCTTTGTGTTATTTTATTTAAAGAAAACAAAAATTCCAACAAACATCACAGAAACAATACATGTATATGCTGTGCTTAAAAAGATATGCAATCGCATTAGTGTCTTTCAAAACTGACACATATACAAATATATACATACTTCACATATTGCTGCCATCAATATTTTAAAGTGCATAAACATAATAGAATATAATATTACTAATCATGTATACTGTAACATTTTATAGTATCAAAATATATTACCAATAAGCAAAACTAAATAAACATGATCCAAATGAGAATGCAGCAAGTGATCGAAAGTTAAAGAAATGGAACTACAGGCTAATGTTGTATGGTAGTAATTCAGTTTCATATTTTTATTCTTATGGGAAACAACAAAAGTGCGAGGCTTTTTGCTTTGTTTTTGCCTTGCTATTTCAATTGTGATAAAGTGGCTGTATAACCATACATCATTCTATTTAAGAACATCATGTTTGTATGTAATAAAAGCTAAAAGGGGTTGTCAAAACTGGAAACATGATTTAAAACTTCAAGAACATATTGTAAGAAAATTAAATTCTAGAAACTTCCCTGCAGCTATAAAAAATATAGCCAGATAGTACTTTATTTACATACTTTTTGAATTAAGCCACAATAGTAACACAAAATACTTAAAAATTTGCCTATAGTTTCAAAAATTAAATCATTCTTTCAGCTCAAGTCTATCAGTGCTTAAAATGGGAAGAAAAAAGATACTTAAATAGAGATAAAAAATATAAGTGGAGAGAGAGGGTGAAGGAGCAGAGATTACACAAAACAGTTAAAAACAAAGCTAATCAAACATTTTATTGAAATTAGTTTTATATTAGAATGTGTATTATATCAATTTAAGTGCTTCAACATCTAAATTTTAAATTCTAGTCAGTTTATTGCCTTTTTTGGTTTATAACAAATTTTTCACTTAATTCTATTGAGTTTTCCACAACTAAAATGGAGTTAATTTAATTTATAATTCGATGTAGACATCACTCAGGTGACAAACATCAAACTTATATACATCTAGTACTTGACCTTCAGTATACTGTAAATATGTCTCACTTCGAAAAAGGT
>PVJH01043303.1:0-13694 GCA_004026705.1 Nesogale talazaci | reverse complement strand
CTTGCTGGCTGACGGCGTGGCGGACCTGCAGCCCTGGCCGGCCGACGGGGATCAGAGCCTGCAGTGAGAGGGGATCGCCACTCGATGTCCGCGGTATTGTCAACTGGCAGCGAAGCAAGAAGGAAGGCGCCAGGAGGAGGCGTGCATCTCGACGGTGGCGCTGGCAAAGCATATCCAAAGTACCGTGGGCTGCCCCCCCACCCCCAAACCAACAGATCTGGGGGCGTTGTAGCCCCCAGGTGGCACAAACCACTCAGAATGGCCATTCTCTACCTGTGGGTCATGACCCTTTTGGAGGTCAAAAGGCCCTTTCACAGGGGTCACCCGATTCATCGCAGTAGCAAAATGACAGTGATGAAGGAGCTGCGAAAAGAATTTTATGGTTGGGGGGGTCCCCACCTCATAAGGAACTGCCTGAAAGGGTCTCGTGTGAAATTAGGAAGGTGAGAACCACGGCTTTGGGAGCATCACCATGTGGGATCGGAGGGGCGGCGTGTGCCCAAGGACACCCTGGAGAGGGGTTGGATAGGAGGAGGAACGGGCCCCCAGGGAGGATGTGGGGAGAGGGGTCATCGAGGAGATGAAACAAAACGCGTCTGAAATGCTGGCGGAGAACAAATCCGCCCTGGCCACCTTCACCTCATTCACAATCAAAAGCCGTTTGTCTCTTTGCTTTAAAAATAACAAACCAGGAGCGTCTGGGTCCTGAGCTGGGCCCCGGGCCTGTGGGGACTCCTCCCTCTTGATCACAGACCGAATCTGTGTCTCGGCCCGGGAGAGCCAGCGAGGCTTAATCACCTGTCCCCACCTGCCTCCCAGGGGGTTCTGGGAAGGAGGAAGCCTGGGCATCCCGTGGAGAGAGAGGCGCCAGTGGGCTGGCCGCCATCCTGCAACCCTCGCTCTGGTGGGAACCCAGCACCGGGCCGTCTGGGGGTCCGCTGGGAATTCCGGTTCTTACGGCGGTGGTTCCTGACCTGGGACTTACGCACAAGGAGGCAAGACCATGTGGAGGGCTAGGGGTGGATTCTGGTGTACAGAGGGGGAGGGGAGCTGACTCCACTTCTGCACAAATAATCTGTGCAGGCGCATCTCCCCCAGCACTGCTGACAACTGGCGAGGGCCGTCTTGGGGCTAGGCTGCATGGGCACCTGGGCATGGTTGGGCAGCAGCCCTGGGTCTGGGTGGACACTTCCAGAGCTCTCTGGGGTCCATAGATGGAATGGAACAGATGGATTGCCCCCCCCCCCAAAAAAAGAAAAGTCAGAGATCTGCTCGTCAAAATGAAAGCATTTTAATTTGTGTGTGTGTGTGTTTGTGGCATCACTGCCTTCTGGTGGGAGTGGGAGGCCCAGCCTTGCTCCTGGAGAGCTGCTGCTGGATTTGAACCATCAACCCTGTGGGCTGCAGTCCCGCACTCAACCACTACACCACCAGGGCTCAGACCTATTTTCACTTTTTTGCTATGTTTATTTCCCCTCTCTGAGAGCCTTTTTTTGGGGGGGAGGGGGGCAATCACTGCTCTCCGGTGGTGGGAGTAGGAGGCCCAGCCCCATTGCTGGAATTGAACCTCTGTCCCAATGGGCCGCAGTCTCGCACACAACCACTTACGCCACCGGGGCTCAGCCTTCTGAAAGTCTTTTTAAAGGAGGTAAACCATCCCAGGTGTGTTTACTGAGCATGACCCCAACAGCAAGGAAGGACAGGGTGAGCAGCCCCCCCCCCAAATTCACATGGCACAAAGGAGACCAACGCTCCAGCCCCCAAATGCACCCCGCCTAAGGACAGCAGTAAATGCACACCCACCGACAACCACACTAGACGTAAGTGGATTCAACCCGCCAGTCCGGGGGCAGAGAGTGGCAGAGTGGGTGAAGAGATGGCCCCTCAGTATGCTGCTTGCAAGTCATACACTTCAGACGTGAAGATAAAACTCTTATTTCTTCTTTCAAAGGAAGGAGAACATACATGTAAATGAATGGCAACCATAAAAGAAATCAGCGACGTCAGATAAAGATGAAGCGGTCACTTAGACCAGAGGACGGAGCTGCAATACACTAAGGTGACCAGACGTCCCACTTTTTAACAATCTGTCCGCATCCCACGGCATTTTACAATTAAAATAATATGGCATAATACTGTTTTTGCGTTCTGTGAAAATTTTTGTTGCTCCATATAGACCAAATTTTTAATCAAGAACCACCCCCCACCCCGACCCCCACCCCCCGGTCAATGGTGTTCCGCTTAAAATCTGGTCACTTTATGATAAACACTTACGCATCCAACAAAACAGCCTGGAGAGACAGAAATCAAACTTTTGGCAGAAATAAAGAGCAGTAGACGGCGCTACGATCAGAGGAGGGCACTTTAACGCACCCCCCTCCCGAGGAAGCACAGAAAATCGGCAAAGCCGACGGGACCTCACAGACACACACCAAGCACCACTCACAGCTGCAGCTACACAGAGACTCTCCCAGCGCACATGGCGCCTTCTCCAGACCAGAAACCCTGAGGGAGGGGCGGCTTTCCTCTCAGTCAGAATAGATTCCATGGCAGTGGGGTGGTTTGGGGTTTTTGGTTCGGGGCTTTTTAAAAAAAATTAAAAAAAATTTTTTTTAGGCATCACTGCCCTGGTGGTGGGAGTAGGAGGTCCAGCCTTTGCTCCTGTGAGCAGGAATTGAACCTCCATCCCAGTGGGCCGCAGTCCTGCGCACAACCACGACGCCACCGGGGCTCAGCCCAGCTGATGCACTTCTGTAAGGGCCACTGTAGCAGTTACATAATCTGTCAACTCGCGAAGGGGTGGAGTCCAGCCTGCCAGGTCACAGCCAATGAGGCCTCTGTGTGGGCGTGGCCTTCGCCTGAGGATTCCGGGAACTCCTTTTCTTCCTCCCTGGAGGCGGGACAGAGACTCTCTCTGCTTGTCTCCCTTCGAGCCATTCCTGTCGACAAGACACATGGAGGGACACTGACGGAGCCAGAGTCCTGGAGCTGGAGGAGCCACATGGACACCCCTGCCAGCACTGGGACGCTTCCACCACCACTGGATCCACAGGACTCCCCACCCCCTGGCCTGTGATCCTCCTGCATGGGGCATCACTGCATGTGCTGTGTGAGTCCGAGGAGGAATTCATAGACTGGTATCGGACTAGGGGCTAATATCAGACTTACAGGCTCGAACTGGACTGGGCTGGGATGTTTTCTTAATAGACAATTGCTCTTTTAGATAAAGCTGTCTTCGACACATATGAGTCTCCCTGGATTTGTTTCTCCGGTCTACCCAGCTTAACACAGCAGCAGTCAAGAAAACCCTCTGGGGAAGTACTGCGCTGTGGAGTGCCGGGATCAACTCGATGGCCGCGCACACGGTGGGCTCTCTCTGGCTTCCCTCTTTATTTTGTTGACAATATACACAGCCTGTTCAGGTAGAGAC
Organism: Nesogale talazaci; assembly: GCA_004026705.1. NCBI lineage: Eukaryota > Metazoa > Chordata > Mammalia > Afrosoricida > Tenrecidae > Nesogale > Nesogale talazaci. The sequence goes on along the minus strand of PVJH01043303.1, from coordinate 10,264 downwards.
CGGAGAGTGGAGGTCAGGGGGCCTGGCTCCCTCAACCCCAAATGCCCAGCCCCCAGAGGCCACTGAGAGAAAGGATCCCATTCATACTCCTGGATACAGCCCGGAGATCCTGCTGCTATCCTCTGAGGAGATCGGGTGTTGCTGCCCCAGTTACTCCTTTGAGAAGCTGGCCAACGCCTCCCCACAAAGGAGGCCTCCCCACAAAGATGGCCAGGTTCCCGGCCATCTCTGGCTCTCCCAGAGGCTCCGCCCCAATGAGGGCGCTGACCAAGGAGGTCACCCCAGCCCCCAGTCCCTCTGGCTGGGCTGAGCAGCTGGCTTCAGAGACATCACACTCACACTGGCCCCTCTGCCTAACGCCAAACATCCCCTGGCCAAGTTTGGTTTTCTTTGAACTTTGCCATGGTAATTGTGTCAGCGGGTCAACGCAAAAGAGGAAATGCATCCATCCATGCAGAGGCCCTACCCAGGGTCTCAGACAAGACCACGACCGTGAGGACGGAGAAGGACCCTGTTTAGTTCTGCAGGACACAGGGTCGCTGGGAGCCGAGAGGGATGGCGCCACCACCAATGCAGCATTTTAGCTTCATCACATTCACACCGCAATAGCACACAGGGCACACGCTTCTGCCAACCGGACGGGCCCTGTGGCAGTGACGCCATCTCCTGTCGACTTGAGCGCAGGGGTGGAGTCTAGGCTGTCCACCAGGTCATAGCCAATGAGGCCTCTGTGTGGGCGTGGTCTTCTCCCGAGGATTCTGGGAACCCCTGTCTTCCTCCCTGGAGGTGGGACACAGTCTCTGCTTGACATTCCTGCCAACGAGCCACATGGGGGGGGTGGGGACACTGACGGCGCCAGGGCTCCGGAGCTGGAGGAGCCACGTGGAGACCCACGCCAGGGCGGAGACGCTGCCACCACCACCGGATCCACAAGACTCCCCACCCACTGGCCTGCGATCTTCCTACATTCGGCATCACTGCTGTGTCGTGTGAGCCTGAAGAGGAATTTATAGACTGGTATCGGACATATGGCCCAAGATCGGACTTCTGGACATGCTCTGGACGAGGCTGGTGTGTTTTCTTAATACGCAATCAGTCTGATATAAAGCTTTGTGTGTGTGTGTGGGGGGGGGGCATCACTGCCCTGGTGGGAGTAGGAAACCCAGTCTTGCTCCTGGAGAGCTGCTGCTGGCTCTGAACCGTCCACCCTGTGGGCTGCTGTCATCAAGCTCTTTCTTACACCTGTCTTTGTATAAGTGTCCATGAGTTTGTTTCTCTAGTCAACCCCACTCTCACACATGCCCTCTCCTTCTGCAGGGAATTTTCTTGCCTTTTTTTTTTTTTTTATTGGTCCCTTGCAGAGAATTTCCATAAGCTCCAGGGTGCTGTGCGCTTTTATTTTACAGCATCATGTAAAAGAGTTCAGCTTGGCGTGTCCCCGCAAGTACTTGAAGATGGTGGCGGTGGTGGCGGCAGGCTCAGTTGCAAAGGTAGTACCAGGCAAGAGGAGGAGGCATTTCCCTGTGGGTGCAAGTCCATGGGGCATCAAAGAAGGTGCGACGGGGTTCACGGTCAAGAAACAAAAAACTCCAACACGCTTGATTTGCATAAAATGTAACAACTTCTCTTGTGGTTGCTGGGAACACAGCACTCACTGCAAGGTTGGCAGTTATGATGCGGCTTTCTACTCCTGTAAAGATGCATTCGCACGCGCGCGCGCGCACACACACACACACACACACTCTCAAGGGGGCCGCCAACGGACCCAGGGGCAGGGGAACAACAAATGAGCTAGAATCGATGGCCAGGACGGCATAGGACGCCTGGTGGGGCTTGATCATGAGGAATTACTGAATTAGTGAAACCCAAATGAAGGCCGAACATGAAAAGGAAAGTAGAAGGAAATAGAGGAAAGAACTAGGAGGCAAAGGACATTTATAGCGGCCTGAAGACAGGTATGTACATATGTCAATATATTTATATACAACAACAGGGAAGTAGATCTATGTATATCTACTTATTTTGGGTTTTTTGGTGTGGTTTTTTTTTTGTGGCATCACTGCCCTGGTGGGAGTAGGAGGCCCAGTTTTGCTCCTGGAGAGCTGCTGCTGGATTTGAACCACCAATCCTGTGGACCGCAGTCCCACACACAATCATTGCGCCACGAGGGCTCAGCCTGTTTATCTATTTATATGTTGAGTATCCAGGTAGCAGATGGTCATTAGGCCTCCACTCAAGGACTCCCTCAACGCAAGAACACTGTGTTCTAATAATCCGACATCCTGTGATACTCACCATCCCGACATGATCACGGAAGAGGAAGCAGGTGCCTAAGCAACTGTGGAGAGGAAAGCTGATGGTGCCTGGCTATCAAAAGATGGAGCGTCTGGGGTCTTAAAAGGCTTGAAGATGGACAATTAGCCATCAAGCTGGGAAACGACGATACCAGTTTGTGTGATCGTGAAGTGTGGACAGGATCAGGTATCAGACGCCAAAGGCCCAGAACTAAAAAGCATATGGTTGTGACTGAGGGGGAAGGCGCAGGAGAGACCCGAGGCCCATCGGTAGACCGCTGGACATCCCCTCACTGAAGGGTCACAAGGAAGAGACGAGCCTGTCAGGGTGCAGTCTAGCACTGAGGAAACATACGACTTTCCTCTCGTTCTTTAATGCCACCCCACTATCATGACCCCAATTCCACCTTACAAATCCAGCTAGACCAGAACATGTACATGGTATAGGAACGAGCTTGCAACATAGCGAGTCCAGGGCAGATAAGCAAACCCCTGGGGACCAGTAATGAGAGGAGCAATACCAGGAGGGGAAGGGGAAGGTGGGGGAAGAAAGAATTGATCGCTCCCTCCCAGGTAGACAGGCAACAGAAAAGTGGGTGAAGGGAGACCTCGGTCAGTGTAAGACATGAAAAAATAGTAACAATTTCTAGATTATCAAGGGTTCATCAGGGAGGGAGGTGCGGGGGAAATGAGCTGATCCTGAGGGCTCAAGCAGAAAGAAAATGTTTTGAAAACGATGATGATGGCAACATACGGACGAGTGTGCTTGATACAATGGAGGGATTGTGATAAGAACTGTAAGAGCCCCAATAAAGTGATTTTTAAGAAGAAAGATATATTATGTTCTTGGAAGCTCACCTGGGCCGTGCTATTCTGTCCTCAATGGCCATGAGTTTGAGAGGTTCTTTGATCCCCATTTCCCCCCTCTTTTTCTGGGTCGTTCCTCCCTGAACATAAGTTCCCTGGGCTTTGAGTTTCCTGTCTGACCCTTCGCATGGCCGTGGGACAGGGGATCCTATTGGGACAGCCCTGGGTCTAGGCAGACGTTCTCCGCCAAGCTCAACCCATCTCCGCTTTCACCAGGAAGCCAGGGGGTGCTTCGGGTCGACGGTGTCAAGTTGATGGCCGGACAACAGCCTCAGGGGTTCATCCAGCCTCCGTGGCTCCAGAAATCTGGATTCCCTCAAGAACCCCACACTGGGTTCTGTGCTTTCCCCCTTCCATGCTCGACCTCTGAAGGAGTTGCCTTCGTGTGTTGAAAGGACTGCGTGGAAACACTTAGAGCCAATGGAGGCCTGTTTCCGAAACCAGCAGCGGGACCCCTTCCAGCACCCCCACCCGCACCCCCACCCTCGCCTGGGGGAGAAGGGGGAGTGCGCCTTTCTCGGATCTGGAAGGAAACGCTTCTCCCCAACACTCCTGGGTGTCTGCAGCCACGAAGTGTACAGAGGAGTCGCTGGCTCCCCAGAATTCTTGTCAGAAGCACAGACTTCAAGAGGGTGGGGTTGGCCTGAAGGTCACGCTGCTCTGAGGGTTCTTCCCCAAACCCATCCCGCCGGCCTGACTCTGAGGAACCACGGGGCGCACCCGATGGGATGTCCTCCAGGATCCCCTTCTCAGGACGGGCAGCAACCCCGGAAGAGGAGGAGAGACCGGGAAGCTGTGTCTGACCAGTGGGGCCTGAGGAGACACCACTGACCACAGGCATCAGAAAGAGGGCTTCTGGAAAGATCAAACTGAGTGACCGGAGGCGCCCATAGGCACTCAGTAGGAGTGGACTCCACCAGGTTGGCAGTGGCCGATGTTTCAGGAGGCGATCGTCAGGCCTTTCTTCCGAGGCACCTCTGTGTGGCCTTGAACAACAAACTTTCTGGTTGGCAGTGGGACCGAACGCTTAGACTGGCTTCCCCGGAGGGAGGTGGAAGGAAATAGAAGAAAGAACTAGGAGGCAAAGGTCACTTGCAGAGGTCTAAAGACAGGCATGTACATACATAAATATAATTATCTATGATAAGGAGGGAATAAATCTAAGAACATATATTTGTAGGTTAAGTACTGGGATAGCAAGTGGTCCCTGGGCCCTCACCCAGGTGCTCCTTCAATGCAAGAACACTTTGTTCTGTGAATCTGGAATTCCATGATACTCACTGGCCCAATACGATCACTGCAGTAAAATGGGTGCATAAGAAAATGCGGTGAAGAAAGCTGATGGGGCCCAGCTGTCAAAGGATATAGCGTCTGGGGTCTTAAAAGTCTGAAGATAAACAAAAGGCCATCTAGCTGAGAAGTGGCCATGCCCACACAGAGGAAGCACATCAGCCAGTGTGGCCGCGAGATGTGGGAAGGATTAGGTCACGGGCATCAAAGAGAAAAAAATCGTATCACGGTGTGCCCACCTTCCTGAGGCATCCACTAAGGACAGGTGGGGGCATGAGCAAGAGTGGTGAAGAGAGCTGATGGTGCCCGGCTATCAAAAGATACAGCGTCTGGGGCCTTAAAGGCTTGAGTGTAAACAAGCAGCCCTCTAGCTCAAGAGCGACAAAGCCCACCATAAAAGCACACCATCCTGTGCGACCATGAGGTGTTGAAAGAATCAGGTACCAGGCATCGAAGAACAAAAATCAAAATCAGTATGTACCCACCCCCCTGATATGATCGCTGAAGACAAATGGATACAGAGGCAAATAGAGCGGGGGAAATGGATGATGCCCAGATACCAGTGATAAAGTGTCTGAAGTCTTAAAGGCTTGAAGATAAACAAGTGGCCAGAAGCACTTTAGCACAGAAGCAGCAAAGCCTATATGGAAGAAGCACACTAGCCTGTGTGATCAAGAGGGGTCGAAGGGAGCAGGTATCGAGCATCAAAGAACAAGAATCACATCATTATGAAGGAGGGGGAGAGCTGGGTGGGGACCCAAGGCCCACTTGTGGGTAATTGGACACCCTCTCACAGGAGAGTCATGGGGAGGAGACAGGCCAGTCAAGGTGCAGTGAGACAGCGATGAAGCACACAACTTTCCTCTGGTTCCTGAAGGCTTCCTCCCCCAACTACCATGGTTCCAACTCTACCTTGAAAATCCAGCTGGACTGGAGGAGGTACAGTGGAAAGAGAGGGGGGCTGGAGGTAAGGGGAACCCAGGACAGATGAACCCCTCGGGGCCAGCGGTGAAATTGGAGTTATCGGATGGGTGGAGAGAAGGTGGGGCAGAGAGACAGAACCAACTACAAGAATCTACACATAACCTATCTGGAGGACAGACATCGGAGGCGTGGGTGGGGGGAGAAGTCAGGCAGTGTAAGATATGACAGAACAATATATTTTTTTCTTTTCTTTTCTTTTCTTTTTATTTTTTATTTTTTTTTTTAGGCATCACTGCCCTGGTGGTGGGTAGGAGGCCCAGCCTTTGCTCCTGGGAGCTGGAATCGAACCTCCATCCCAGTGGGCCGCAGTCCCGCGCACAACCACTACGCCACTGGGGCTCAGCCCATTTTTTTCTTTTCTTTTCTCTTTCTTTCTTTCTTTTTTTGTTTTTGCATCACTGCCCTGGTGGGAGTAGGAAGCCCAGCCTTGCTCCTGGAGAGTTGCTGTTGGATTTGAAATGTCAACCCTGTGGCCCGCACACAACCACTGCGCCACTGGGGCCCAGCTAGAACAAGAATAATTTAAAAAGTAGTGAGGGTTGGTGGGGGGCAGGGGAGCAGGGCCAGAGGGGAAAGGATGGGAAGCTGATATCAAGGGCTCAAGTGGAAAAGCAGATATTTGGAAAATGATGATGGCAGCAGACATGCAAAGGTGCTTGGCGCAGTATATGTATTTCTGTAGTGTGGACAGCGATGTACGAGCCCCCAAGAAAATGATTTTTAATAAATTAAAACAAAACAAAACATTGGCTCCCCCCAAGGGCTCCGGAGGAGAGGCTGCTGGGTGTGGAGTGTGCCATTCAGTGACGAGCGTCGCGCACCCAAATGCCAAGCCCAGTGCCACCCGGTCAAGTCCGACGCTCCACAACGCCCTCCGTGTGCCCCTCTGGTGGAGACCTCTCAGACGCGGCACACACATCCCCTGCAGGTAGGACGCGGAGCCCTGCTGTGGGTCACGAGCCGGGCCGCTCACTGCAAGGTCAGTGGTTTGACTCCACCACCTGCTCCCGGGGAGAGCGAGGAGGCTGTCCGTCAGGGAAGCCCCCAGGGGCAGCCAGCCCCCGTTGCATCAGGTGGGTACCGGCGGGAACCCATGTTTGGGGGATATAAGCTGCGGGGATCTGGGCAGCGGACAGCGAATGCTGCTGGCGGGCCCGGAGGCCGAGACTTGGTCTCAGGGACTTTGGAAACATGCAGCCTTTGGTGCCAGTGACAGCTCCGTGCCAAGAAGACCCAGCTCCTGAGGGCGGGACTCCTCGGTGACCTCATGGTCCGTGGAGGAGAAACTGGAGGGGCCAAGGGTGTCTCCTTGCTGAGGTGCTAACAACACTCCCAGAAGCAGCAGGCAGGAGCTAAAGGGGCGCCCTGCCTGGGGCACATCTGCGGCTCGAGGCCACTTTACAGGGTCGAAGAGCAAGGGGGTTCCCTTGAGGGTTCAGGTGCACCTGACCCAGGTCAAGGCGCCTCCCAGCTGCCCACGCACAGGAAAGCTGGACATCGGCAGATAAAGAAGACGGAAGAGGAATCGAGGCATTGGAATGGCGGTGCCGGCGAAGGCTCCTGAAAGGACCAGGGACTGCCAGGAGAACGGACCTAGCTGACCTGGAAGAAGTCCCGCCGGCATGCTCCCTACAGGCCAGGATGTACCTCCTGGTGGGCATGGCCTTCTCACAAAGAGGATCCTGGGAACCTTTCTCTCTCTGCTTCGCCTTCCTGTTGGCGAGCCACGAGGCCGAGACCTGCCAGAACCTGGTGATGCTTCCACCGCCCTTGGATCCACAAGACTGCACCCAGCGGCACCAGCCTGTGATCGTCCGGCATCCTCCACCACCGCATGGAGCTGCGTGGTCTATGTGGGCTTAGGGAATTGGCCAGAACCGGGCTGGGATGTTGTCTTGTTATCCAATTACTCCTTGCCCTAAAGCTCTTTCTTTCTTTCTTTTTTCCACATCATTGCCCTGGTGGGAGTAAGAAGCCCAGCATTGCTCCTGGAGAGCTGCTGCTGGATTTGAACCATCTACCATGTGGGCCGCAGTCCTGCACACAACCACTGCACCACCGGGGCTCAGCCTAAAGCTTTTTCTTACACCTAGATGAGTGTCCCCGGATTTGTCTCTTCAGTCATCCTGGCCCCACACACTCACCTAATTCGCAATGAAAAACACCAGGCCTGTCCATGCCTGCATCGGCCGCGCCCTGTGGGAGCCCTGCGGTGGACGAGTGGGCTGCACACTGGTCGGTTAAGCACAAGATCAGCGGCTTGAAACTACCAGCCGCTTCTCTTGAGAAGGACGAGGTTGTCTGCTCCCATAGGATTTAAAGTCTCAAAAATGAGTAAGTTAATCATAATAATAGAAAATATTTCATTTCAGGTTTCCACGGGGGCAGTTCAACTCTGTCCTAGAAGGCTGCTGTGCATCAGCATCTGGGTGGCCGTGGCCTTAACCTCTGAAAGCCCACAGCGAGGCCGTGCCAGCGTCCTGGCAGCTTCCGGCCCCTGCTCCTTCAGAACCAACCGAAAGCCAATTGCCAACAGGGCCCGCTCCAACCCAGGGCAGGGCCGCGAGAAGGACGGCCCATCGCAGGGCTTTCAGTGGCTGTTTGGCTGGAAGCCGCCGGCCAGGCCTCTCCCCCAGAGCACGTCTGCCTGGGCCTGGGCTTTGACCTGCCCAGGGTTTAGAGAAGGTGAAGCCTCGGTCCACGTACACCCCCCACGCAAACGATGGTGATCATGAGTGATACGCAGAGTGATATAAAAGAAAACTCTCTATCGCCTATGGCTAATATAATGAACACACAGATGCTTCTGTAATAAAGGGATAAGGAGTCCAAGAAGCATCTCTGAGTCAGGGGAGGCCCTGATCGATGTGTTGGGGGGATGATGAGTCCATGGAAGGACACCTGGGACATGTTCCTCCCCCGCCCTCGGTGGACCCCAGCATGGACCGGGCACTGCGGTGACATGTGATGCTGGTCTTCAGACACCAAGGCATCCCCCAAGGGCCACACCAGAAGGACTCGACATAGAAGCCATCGGACCTGACTGGGCCCTGCCTTGAAATTGCCCGTACCCTTGGGCTTAAGCACTGAAATACTCTGCTGGGAGAAGCAGCAGAGGATGTGGACATGGCAGTCATGGGGTCCTGGCTTAGTGAGCATCTGTGTTAGTCTTGGTAGACTAGAGTCTTCTTTGCAGGCCCGTCCTAACCCACTGAAAGAGTCAAATTCATCAGGCAAGCGGGCTTGCAAGCTCTCTCTTTTCATACTCCCCAGTAATCATTTCTATCAAGCATCACATAAAAATACCAGGAAACAGTATAAACCTCATACAGCCAGATCCCAGGTGCAGTTCTTAAACTGGTCAAGTTCAGCCCATATCTGTCTTATCCTAATCCTGAACGGAATTATCCCATTGATACAAAACACGGCCTTAGGCTTCTGACGGAATCAAGCCAGAGCCAGAACTTTCCGTCAGTCATTTCCACTAGGCAGCATGGTCTCTGGGAAATTCAAGGGGCGACTTCTACCTGAGCTCAACATATACACACACAACCTTCAGTTCCATCATTTCCCACAGGAATGACCCACGACAATCACCACACAAAATGACCAAAACTTGACGTTCCCCTGTCCTTTCCAGAGAACTGCATGGCCACATCTGACCTCTGGCTCGCCAAAGAAGGTCACACAGGCATCCACTGTCCATCTTCACAGTTTGCTTCTCCAGGACCCCACTCCCATGGTACCATAATGCGTCCGTCTGGGTGGACTGGCAAAACAGTCGTAGCACTCAGATGTATAAGCGAGAGCTTCCTATAAAAGCACAACTGTATATTGAAAAATCAACCCAGTCCAGTTCAGATCAAGTCCCTAAGTCTGATTCTACCCCATATGTCCATACCAGTCTATAAATTCCTCTTCAGACTCAAGCAACACAGGCCATAATGCTGAATGCAGGAAGGTCTCAGGCCAGTGAGTGGAAAGTCTTGTGGGTCCAGTGGCGGTGGAAGCATCTCAGTGTTGGCCTGGGTCTCCACGTGGCTCCCCCAGCTCCAGGGCTCTGGCCACATCAGCGTCGCCCCGTGAAGCTTGTTAACAGGAATACGAAGCAGAGAGAGAGTGTGTGTCTGGCCGCTAGCGAGCTAGTTATCGCCACAGTGCTCCACATGAGGTCACCGAGCTGTGAGCTGATTGACAGGCTAGGCGCCACCCCTTCCCTCTTAATCATCTGATGTTGACACCAGGTTATGTAACTGCCGCAGCATCCAAGGGAAGGGGCCCCCCAACCACCGTCTGTTCAGTATCTCAATGCTCGTGACCTGCATTAATATTAACAGCTGTTAATCAGGCAGGCAAGGACCTGCTCTTGTAAGAAACGTTACACCAACCCCCACCCATGCTCTCTGTAAACAAGGCTCAATCCAGTAAGAAGTCCATCTGCACCACACAGCGACTCATGGTGTGGCAGCCTGAAGTTGGCCTACGCTCAGGTAAACTCCGCAGATGAACAGTCCCCTTAAATTCTATGCCACGGGATAAATTATTGATGTCATCAGTGCAATCGCCTTGTCCCCCAAGGGAGATCATTGAGCCCCCAAGGGGTCAGCCCTCTTATGTGTATCTTTATAGCTATCAGTAGTGGTGTTGTTCTCCTTTCTGTTTCATGCTGTTTTCCTTGAATTGTGCCTGTTGGGTTTCCCAGCTGATGAAGCCAGGAGGAGTGGATGCATAGAGACAGTAACGGTGGATTATCAGGGGTGGGGTTCACTAGGGGTTGGGAAGCAAACAAGCCATGACTGCAGAAGGGGGTAAGGGGCGCTAGAACTGAT
>PVJH01043302.1:0-12500 GCA_004026705.1 Nesogale talazaci | reverse complement strand
AACCCCTCCCCCCCCCCCCACTACGGGGGATCAAAAAAGTTTCTCCTCCTATAGAAATAATACAGCCTTGGAAAAGCACAAAGTCTATTCTATCCTCTCCTATACAGTTGTTCTGATGATCTCTCTAAATATACTTGTCATCAACTGGTGACGAGAGAATCTGCATGACATAGTAAGCTTAAAGACTGTCTCCATCTCAAGTCCTGTATGATCTGTGAGAGGAGATCCTTAGGTCCCGTTTAGTTTCCCAAAGTTCATCAGACACATTTAGCTTCAGATTGGATTCAGCCATCATGAGGACTGTGGCATCCAGATCACCTCATTTCTGCCAAGCTATGAAGAGGAGGCATTTGGGTTTCATAAAACAGTTTCTGTTGGAAGAACCTGTAAGCACTTTTGACGAAATTCTCTCTCACGTGTGTGTTACAATGAGTTTTACAGTGTAGACTATTTCCTGTTGATGAGCATAATCTCAAGAAATAGTGATAATCTCAAGAAATAGTCATCATCCTGAAAGGAACAGGATTGTTAGAAGATGGAGACAGGCTGCCTTCAGCCTCTGTCCCCCACTTCCACCCATTCTATCACACCTCCCTGCTGGCCCTCCTTCCTCTATAGAGAATCATTGTTGTTGTTGTTGGCCTTGTGTTTTTTTATTGTGAAATGTCAATTACTTTTTTAAAAATTCACTTTACTGGGGGTTTATATGACTCATCACAATTGATACATTCCTCCATTGTATGCCAAGCAGATTTGTACATTTGTTGCCCTCATCATTCTCAAAACATTTGCTTTCTACTTAAACCCTTGGTTTTAGTTCCTCATTAGAGAAGTATTTTTAAGGCAGCTGCTTTTTAACACACCAGAGCACAGGGGCGCTTGGGAACTGTTCCTGCCTACGAAGACTGAGAGACTCATTGGAAATACACACTCATTGGAAATCCAATGAGTGGAAGAAAATGTTGCTGTCAACCTCTGATGGTTTTACGTAGGGGTCAAGGGGCATTCAGAGAGAAGCTGTTAGCTCAAGTTACTGAGATGTGGCGTCTCACAATATACTGGTTCTCTACTCTGAATCATCAGATAGGATTCTGGCTGAGTCAAGCCCCACACACATCTGATTCTTATATCTTGAAATAAGGTTCATGAAACAAAAACATTGTCTTTTGTGAAAATATTTATTAAGCAATAAAATCCTTCACCTAGTGTCATAGTAAGCAGTCTATTAAAACAGTGGCTGATTAGAGGATTCTCTCCAGTGCCAGTTCCGGGCTTGATTATAGAAGAGACCCTTTGAGATTCAGGATGGCTCTTCCTTCCCAGTCACTGGAGACGCTGCTCATAGAAAACGAGGCATTGCAGGAGGAAGCAGGGAAGAAGGATGAGAAAATGCACTGTGTGCTGGGAATGTAATCCATCAGAATAGGAAGGAAGCAAATCTTGCAGGCCTGGGGAAATAAAAGAAAAAAAATTATTGTAATAAGACACAGTCTAACTTGAGGAATTACGCTGGAAAATACTTGGTGTCTGAGAAGCAGAAGACAGCTATGCCAAGATAGTTGAACTGTCAGTAGTCAGACAAACCAGGTCTTGCTACATCAATGGCCTGTATGTTATATTAAGATATGTATCATCCTGGTAAAACTGTGATGGACTTTCAGATGTGGTATGTCATTGGGGGTCACCCCTTGAATTTGTGTTACATTTTTTTCTATTTTTCAGTAAATGAAGCCCAGGACTGATGAACCTATAGGGACAGCAAATAGAATAAAGGTTTGGAGAAGTGTGGCAGCCACATAATCTAGCGAAGGGGTGGAGTTTAGCCTGTCAATCTAATCAGAGCCAATGAGGTCTCAGTGTGGGCATGAGGATTATGGGAACTCCCGTCTTCTTCCTTGAAGGGGGGACACACACTGTCCCTGGGAGACATTCCTGTCGATAAGCCACATGGAACTATGGAACCAGAGCCCTGGAGCTGGAGGAGCCAAGTGTAGACCCACACCAGCACTGAGATGCTTCCACTGCCACGGGGTCCACAAGACTTTTCACACTGGTGTTGATCTTCCTGCATTCAGAGTCATTATAGGTCTTGTGTGAAGAAGAAGTTATAGACTGACACATGGGATAATATCCGTCTTATGGACTTGATCTGGACTGGATCGGAATGTTTTCTTAATATATAATAACTCTTTGATGGAAAGCTCTTTCGTATACACATATGAGTGTCTATGAATTTTTTTCTCTCATCAACGCAGACTAACACAGGGGGCAAGAGATACCATACTGGTGGTGGTGGTGAGTGTTGAACGGAGATGATGTCAAGGAGTCCAGGAAGAAATAGGGTGTATGGAAATTGACTGTGGTAGCAATTGTACGTTTCTGATTAACATGATTGAACTATGGAATGATATATTAACCCCTAATTAATATACATTTTTAAAAGAAATAATTGATTGCACTGTGAATGAGAACGAGTTCTGCCTATTCCTATAAAGGTACTTTACTCTTCTAGGGTTCTCAGAAGACTTTGACCCTCAAGACTGCTTTGAGGGACAGGTGGGTACGAGGCTTGGAGATGGGGGAGCCACCAGGAAAGCGCCTAGGTAGCAAGGGCCCCTCTCACACGCGCAGCAGGACCACAGAAAACAGCCCCTGGCCACGCAGGCATCCCAACACTGCAAAGGGAAAAGGCAGCTCAGGGAAAATGTTCTTTTCTCTAGCCTTAACATTGCCTCACTTGTGCCAGAAATAGCTCCATCTTGTGGAATTCGCAATGGAGAATTTGTTGCTTAAAAAAAAAAATAGCCCTTCATCTTAATTCCCCCCCCCCTTTTTTTTTGCACCCTCCCCACCCCATCCTAATTTTCAAATGCATTAACCGAGGCCCTAAGATGACCTTCAGGGGGATCCTACACTGCCAAGACCAAATAGATCTAATTTAAGATAATATTTAACGGACACAACTCACATTCAATATTGATTTGTTACAAAAATTTCCCAGTAAGACGTCTTCCACTAAGTCCCAAACACCTGTTTCTGTCAAGTCAATTTCAACCCAGAGAGACCTATAGGACAGAATAGAATTGCCTCATAGCACTTCCAAGCTTGTAATCTTTCTTCTTCTTCTTTTTTTTTAACCAGCAAAAATAGTGTGAGGAAGACCCCCATTCCTCCTGGGGTTATGCCTGTCTGAACGTTGCTTGAAAAATAGTTCGAGGATAGAAGACCCAAATTTGGAAACCCAGCATAAAGCCAAAGCAGCTGCCCAGAGTTGGCACAGACTAGCCCACCTCCCTGCAGGGAGCCCAGCAGAAAAGAAGCCCTTCCCAGGCCCACGTCCCCCTGCTCCCCCAGCCCTCACTGGAGGGATTGGGCCACCACCAAGTCCTCATCACGGTAGCTTGTAACCTTTATGGAAGCAAATGACCACATCTTTCGCACTTGGAGAAGGGGCTGGATTTTAACAAGAGACCTTTCAGTTTGCAGCTGATCTGCTCCCTATCCTTTAAGCAGGGTTGACAGAGGGCGGGTAGTTGTGGGCGTATTAAGCAGGAGGAAATCATCTGTCTCTACAGCAGAAGAGTCCAGGATCGCCAAGAACCCCGCAGCTCTGTGGAGCGCAGACCACCCCCAAGGCGGTGGTGAGCAGCTGTGCACGTTTCCTCTGCCTTCGGAGAGCCATCCCTTTCCCCAGCAGGTAATGGGCGGCCCCTAGTGCGGCTAGCCCATGGCAGCCACGAGCTGGTTCCCTCCAAGAGGCTGGGAACCAACCACAGAGGCAGCATGCAAGTCTCCAGAGTGCCTATTGGCTGCGCCAAGGTCTTTTTAAAACTCCAAGTGATCTCAATGTAAAGCAGTGCTGAGGCGGGGCTATGCAGTGCAGTCTTATCTTCACATCAGGCAAGGCTGCACCAGTGTGGGGTGGGTGATCTTTGCCAGAAACAAATGATTTTTAAAATGTGTTTGCAGCTTTAAGGTGAAGCTTAACCTGTTTGTTGTTCCACCTATCTCTGGCTGCAGAGGGGCTGCCTCGGGTGACACTCACGGTGTCATTCCCGAGGAGCCCTGGTGGGGCAGGGGTTCCCTGTGAGTCAACGTTGCCTCTATGGCAGCCAGTTTGGGGTTTGGCGTCATTGTTTAGACTATTAATTGATCCTTGGTCCGACTGACAATTATCGGTAATTCCTTGGGACTAAAGATAGAAAGAATTCTTGATTCTTGATCCTCTGAAGAAATATTAAAAATGTTAGCTCACAGTTTGTCATTCTTGGACTCAGTGTGGCAAAGAAGGTCCTTGAAGGTCCTTCAACCTGATCATCATTGGAAGAGACTTACTGTGTCTGCTTTTCAATATTTTAATGATATTGTAGATATAGTTTTGGATTCTATTTTCTTTTTTTTTTTTGGGGGGGGAGGGGGTGCATCACTGCTCTCGGGTGGGAGTGGGAGGCCCAGTCTGGCTCCTGGAGAACTGCTGCTGGATTTAAACCGGCAAGCCAGTGAGCAGTCCCGCACATCACCAATTTGTTAATATTCCCAATAACACTGTTAAACAGTTTTTATTGTATCCACATTGATAATTAGTCTAGGAAAAGATTAGGAACTGCACGATAGTTAAGAATCAAACCTTATATACCAGCCATTGTAGTTAGTCCATCTAACCCTACATGTCTTCAAATATAACATATAAACTTAACTGATATGCTACAAGAGAGGAAATGTACTCAACAGAGAAAAATGGTCTCCAACTAGGTAATAGAAAACCTTGATTTCCAAATGCAGAAAAATGAAACAAAATCCATATTTCACACCACACACAAAAATTTCAAAGTAGATTAAGGGCCTAAATGTTAAATCGAAACCCATAAAGTTTTTGCAAGAAAATATAGAAGCAAAACTTTGGCACGTAATTTTTCATTGATAGGTTATCAAACATAAAAATGAGTGCATGGCAATAGAAAACAATTGTGATAACTGGAGTCACATAAAAATTGCTTAAAGGCTGAGCCCCGGTGGCATAGTGGTTGTGCGCGGACAGCAGCCCACTGGGATGGAGGTTCGATTCTGGCTCCACGGAGCAAAGGCTGGGCCTCCTACTCCCACCACCTGAGGGCAGTGATGCCCCCCCCCCAAAAAAAGCAAAAGAATATTTTTTTTTAAATCCCTTAAAATGAAACGATTCGACAGACCAGGCTAGGTTAAACCCAAGACTACTACCCTGAGATAGTCTTCAAATCTTAAATCAAAACACTCCCCTTAGGTCACTTGCATTTAAATAACAAACTGGCTACAAAACTTAATGAATATCAACTCCTTTTAAAAAATCTTTATGAGACCAACTTGTCCGCTATTATATTAAAGTAAAGAGGGTGAAGGGTCCTTGCCCTCCTCTAGTCGCCATCACGCAGATTCCAACTCACAGTGACTCTCTATCCAGAGAGAGCAGAACTGCTCCTGGCGTGTCCTCCAAGACTGTAGATCTTCACCAGAGGAGAGAGCGTCCCCCTTCCCCCTCAGAGGAGTCAGTGACTTTGAACTGCTGACTCCTCAGGAGCCCAACATTGATCTTACTAAGAGCTCCTTCTCCGAGTGGCCTGGGAAACTATATCAATGGACAGGCACTATAAAAATGTAACCAAGGTCACCGAACAATATGTGTAGAAATTGTTCAATAGGAACCCAAACTGCTGTGTAAACTCTCACCCTCCATACAATATTATTTTGACACAATAAACCCTCAAAGATATGACAATACATTTGGTATAGGGTTTACAGGGTTTTATGAGAATTAACTTTGATCTATGGAAGGCTCCTGAAATATACTGACATCTGACAAATGTCCTTCTCGTCATGATTATTGTTATCTTGAACATCACCACGCCCATCCTCGAAGGAGGATTAGGGTTAGTTGTTGATGAAGACAAGAGTATCAATGGTCTTTATGTATCTGGCAACTTATTGTAAAGCATGACTGCACTATTTTATTCTGCTTTGGTAAGCAGGAACCAAAATTTTGGTGCCATGGTTGTCAACTAGCAGTGCTACAGGTAGGACTTTCTAAGGACGTAAACCATTGATCACAGAACCGAATGCCTCTACTTCTTCCAACCCTAACCTGTCTTGCATAACCCGTCAACCAGCACTGAGTCCATTCTGACTGCCCGCAACCCTAAGCCTGGCTGTCTCCCTTGGAGCAGCCGGTGGAGTTGAACAGCTGGCCTCGCTGTTGGTTAGCAGTGGAATGCATAACCCACTGTGGCACCCAGATCCTGGGAGACTGGAGATCACAGCTAGTCCTTCATCTGTGTATTGTATGGGGCAGGGAAACGTGACTTTCCCTCTGAAGACAATGGAGGCACCACCTGAAGTTCTTCTGATGATCCCCTCACTTGTGTCCTCTCCCTAGGGCATGGATGGAATCAGCGGCAGACCCACAAAAGAGGGAGCCCATGTGGAAAGGGAAGCAGGGAAAGGTGTTGCTGGTATCAGCAGAGACCGCTGAGCAAGGTGAGTGGGGAGGGAGGCGGGAGGGCTGTGTCCTCATTAATGTGGCCCTCCACTGCTGGTTCCACAGAGGCTCACTGGGGAGGGTGGAGGTGGGGAGCAGTATGAAGGGTTGTGCCCTCCACTGATGCCGGTCTTGTCCAGGTTGACGAGGGGGGTGGCAGAAGAACGCAAGTACACTCCTTGATTCTCTGCCCACAGGAGCCTCTAGCAGCAGTGTATCTCATCTGCATCTTGACCCGTGAAATCCACATTCCTGAGTTTTACATGCCAAATGTAACATTCCCCAGCTTTTGTGTATGTTCGCGACTGCTCAGTCTTCACAAGACCCTTTGTCACAGGAGAAACTGTCCTCCTCCACCCGCTGCGCGTCTTCACATCCCACTAAGCACAGTCCTCAGACCTCCCAGGTTCTGTGCTAGATTTCACCTCCTGCCCTGGGCCTTTGTTCAGGTGGAAAGGTCAAAGAACCCTTCATGTATAGGGTATTAAGACATAAAGGCCCAAGTGAATTTGCAGGACAAACCAGGCCAGCCTCACATGTGTTCAAAATGTGTGATGACTGGAAGGAACAAACAAGACCAAAGGCGGGGAAAATCAATATTGCAAAAGGTCACTGAACAAAAGCAGTGTTTGTCGAACCCGCATGTTGTTGTCAGGTGCCATTGTGTGTGTGTGTGGGGGGGGTGTCTCAGACCCATAGTGACCCTCTGCGCAGCAGAACAAAGCACTCCACAGTCCTTTGCAATCCTCGCCATTGTTTCGATGCGTGAGCTCATCCTTGTAGGCACTAAGTCAATCCCTCTGCTCCACGGTCTTCCTCTCCTTTTCTTTACCTCAATCTACCAAACATGATGTCCTTCTCCAGTGGAAAGGTCTCTCCTGACAACATGTCCAAAGCATGGAGGATGAAGTCTCTCCATCCTTGCCTCTAAGAGTCACTCTGGCCTTAATTCTTTCTTTCTTTTTTTTTTTTTTAGCCTTAATTCTTTCAAGACGGATTTGTTGGTCCTTTTAGCAGTCCCTGATTCTTTCAGCCATCATCTCCAGAACCACAATGCAAATGCGTCAATTCCTCTATGGTCTTTTTAATTCATTTTTCAACTCTTACATGCCTATGAGGCAATGGAGAATACTGTGGCATGGGTCAGGTACACCTTAGTCCTCAAACTCACACCCTTGACTTTCAATACTCTGAAGAGCTCTTGTGCAGCATATTTCCCTTCATGCAATACGTCTTTGAGTCTATTGATTGTCCTTAACTGACAATGCTCTATTGATCTGCCCGTATGATGAGCTAGTAATTAATAAATAAGCCCCTGTACCATATACTGAAGCAGAAACAGAAGAGGTGGGTTCTCTTACCGCAGAACCCTTGAGTTTGCCGGGAGAGGCAATGTAGGGCGCCATAGACGCACCTACAAAGGCGACAGCTCAGGACAGTCCAGGCTCCGTGTGCGTGGGCACCACATTCTCTGAAGAGGACACAGAGAGGGTATCAGTGATGCCATCGCTCACACCCTAATCCTCCTCCTCCTCCTCCCCTCCTTTGCCCTTGTCCTGGGGTTCTCCCAGGAACCCGTTTATTCCCACCACCACGACCTCCCAACCTACCCCAGCCACCAGCACTCTCCTCCAGCAAGCACCAACACCCCTCCCGCCCCCCACCAGGGTACCCGCGCAGGTAGAAGGTCCCACCCACCAGCGTCCCCTCATATCCTCCTACTGTTGCCTCTTCCCCAGCCTACCTGTGCCTCAGGTCTTGCTCGCAGTGGCGTCCAGTGAAATGGGAGGGGCACACACAGAAGCTGCCCAGGATGCACGTGCCCCCGTTCAGACAGCAGCGGGGCCAGGGCCCTAGAGGGACAGGGATGGGGCGTGAGCTCCGCCCTTCACTCAACCGGGGACCCAAGGAGATGACCTCCACCCCCACCAAAGGCGCCATAAAACCTGCTCCTCGCCCCCGCTTAGTGTTTGCTTGCTAATTTGGGGATTAAAGAACACAGGGCTAGAGGTGTGGGCCATGTGTAAGGGCCCAAAGGACCCAGTGCCCTGCGCACCCACGGGGGCGGGCGGGCTGCTGCTTTCTCCCTTTTCACACTCTCCAGACAGTGACACAGCCCAGGCCTCGGCAGGCAGCAGGGACCACACAGCGTGGGACGCCGCCGGAGTCAGCCTAGCTGGCGACCATCCACCCAGCCGGCGCCCACTGTTATCTGGGCTTGGGGTATTTGTTTTAAGTGCAGTCAAATCACAGCACTCTGGACCTGCAGGAAAATACTGTTGCGCATGCCCCTTTTACCAAGAAAGTGAATCCATAGTGTAAAAAAATTGCATATGGAATAGGACACAGTGGATATTAAGTTTTATCTCATAATTTGAAGGGGATGCGAAAACGTCTTCAATTGGGTTCTTCGTTTTTATACTTAACTTTATCTGGGTTTTTAGGTTCCTAAACAGAGTCGACAGACTAGCCAGAATGCAAGAGCTTCTGGGCTGTGATGAACGTACCCGTTTGAAGGCTCCAGAAGCGGGGGAGCGAGTCGGGCAGCTGCCGCCAGCCCTCATTCCCACCACTAACATTACTGAAGATCCAGTTCAGTGCTGTTTGCTGGTGACTCTGAGTTATAGCATTAGCGATTTTTTCTTTATCACCTTCATATTTCTCTCTTTGATCGCCTGTTAATACACATGAAAAACACCACACTGTATGATCGGTATCTTATGTCATAGAAACCAAGAGAGTTTTATTATAAATAAAAATTATTCTTACTATTTCCCATAGGGATGATCTGTAATGCCAAACTGATCCTGAACAGAAGCCTAGAGTATCTGTTTAAAAAAGAAACAGTAATAAGACTTAAAATATGTCAACCGAAATTCACATTTGTATTAAATACAATTTGTGATCATTTTATACCAATATGGACTATGCATACACAGAATAGTTCGCACATACTTCTCCCTGGCCCACGGACATCAGATCAACTCTGACTTGGAGTCACCCCATAGAAAGAGGAGAGCTGGCCTGTGGGTTTCCGAGACTTTAAACTCATAGGAAACGAACAGCAGCCTCTTTTTTGCCTCAGAAGGCCTGGTGGCTTCAAAAGCCTGAACTTGGAGGTCAGCAGCACATTAGGGGGCTTCAAAAAGTTTGCTGGGGGAAATTCCATTATTATTTAATCCCATTTTCTCCATGAATTTTTTGAAGCCCCCTCGTACTTTAATTAGGAAGACCATTCACACATACATTCTAATTCACTCTGAATGCTTTGAAATCCCCTTTAGGTCCAGGCCCTGAGTGGCCTCTGTCCTTACCCGACCTGGGGCCCCCGCCTCAGTTTTCCAGGAACATGTCTGTTACAAGACATGGCTCCTTCCTCATCTGCGCAGTGAAGATCAAGTCCCAAGGAAATTGTTTTTGCATCTGAAGGTATCTTTACTCCTTCCTCATCTGCGCAGTGAAGATCAAGTCCCAAGGAAATTGTTTTTGCATCTGAAGGTATCTTTACTCCAGGCTCTGGATCCAGACATAGGCTGGGTAAGTGCGGAAAATACCGAAATCTGCCTCCCTGTGCCCAAACCATAAGCAGAGATGAGCCCACTGAGTTCTGCTGTCAGCACTGTTAGGCCGGGGCTTTATATGACAGGCAAGGGACAAGGACAGCCCTAAGGGTGGTCCTCTCCTTGGGGAGGCTGTGGGGGTGGAGACTTGGGCTGATTCTTTCCCGGGCAGGAACTACAGTGTCCAGGGCAGCAGCGGTGGTCAATTCCTGATTTTAAAGACTGATGACAGAGATAAGAAAACTTGCCCTCACTTGAAAAAAATAAAATGATCTGCCTGCCACAAACAGCGAAGAGTTTCGAAGAAAATGGAGATTATGTGCTGCACACACCTTGAACAGAAACAATAACAGGTAAAGCCAGAAAAGGGAGGGATGTACGGGATGTGATCGGTGTGAACCATGGACACGAGAACAAGGGAAAACATTCTGACATTTGCTTTCTGAAGCTCTAGTGCTATTTCCAGCACCCTGGTGAACATGCCTTGGACATGAAACACAACGTTCCTATCATTATTGCCTACTTTAGAGGTAGGAGACTGAGGTGTAGGATTTTAAATCCCTTGCGGAATTGAGCTCTTTGAACAAGAATAAATGCACAGGCCTTCTGGGAAGCTCATGGGAAAACTCACAGGGTGCTTGGCAGCAGTACTCTAAGGAGCATTGGGGGTGACTGCAGCACTGTCTGCTGCTGCTCCTGCTCTCAGTCCAAGCAGCAAGTGAATTTCTGAGTGTGCTTGTCTAGTGACCCAAATAGATATTGGGGTGCTTTTACCAGGACTTGCAAGGGCACGCTGGGGGAGGGGATCAGTATCACACATTGTACTGTGATTCGAATAGAAAAACTGCTTCCTCTAAGGCAGTGGTCCTCAACCTTCCTAATGCCGGGACCCTTTAATTCAGTTCCTCATATTGGGGTGACCCCCAACCATCAATTTATTCTTGTTGCTACTTCATCACTGTAATTTTGCTAGGTGACGCCTGTGAAAGGGTTGATCCACCCCCCAAAGTTGAGAACCACTGCTCTAAGGTCACAATAATCCTTGACACTGATTCAATTTTGTAAACATGTAGATATGAGGGCTATTATGGAAAATGTTCAATAAACCAGGGAACTGGTGGATCTGCCCTGAGGGTCTCTGAAAATAGACTCCAGGACCCAACTGGGGACCAACAGGGCAATGTATGCTTCATATCTTCCTTCAAGATGTATAAATGAAGTCATGAGGAGTGCACATAAACTTTTATTAAGTAATTAAATTAAAGTAAGTAAGTAAATTAAGTAATTATTAATTAAATAATTAAATTATAAACCAAGGTAAGTATATTTTGTAATCAAGTCAAAAACTCCTATAAGAATTATTGAGTTATATACTAAAATAAAACAATATATAAACTAAAGAATGAGATCTCACTTATTATTTGAGTACTTTTTAAACTGTTCACTGGGTCATGTTGCCTCTTTCTGATTATATTACAGTTTTAAAAATCTAATTTTTGCCCACAGTCTCTTTCATTAAGGAAGCAACCCTGGAAAGGGGGGGGCATTTAAATCATGTTCAAAAGCAGTCTGACTCATCCAATAAACTCAACTTCAATAGTGAAGTATTCAACTTTTGCCATTTTTATTTATTGCCCCCTCAGCTGTCTTTTTTCCTTGGAGTTTTGAAAGGCAATGCCTAGATATAATATTTCACATAGCAAACCAACCTTTTGAAAATGCAAAGGGAGAAAGTGGCATTTGCTCAGAAGTTTCTTGTCAGCAGTAACTCAAGAAATCTAGTGAGGCAAGAAATAAAGACAAAATATTCTCTCTTTGGTGGGAAGTCAGATTTGAAGAGGTACAGGGCCCAAACCTTAGAGAGATAAACTATATATACATATGCTTTATCTACATGCCCGAGGGGCCTTTCCTCCAGACCCTGCTCCTGTTTTTTGCTCCCCTCCAAGCCCATGTTTGTTCTCTACACAGTGCTTTCTGGTCACCAGATTGTCTCATTTACATAAAGGTATAAGAGAATTAAAAAACTCTTATAAAAGAAGCTTTGTTTTTAGCCGCTGAGTTGGCATCCATGTTTGCTGTCAACAAGGCCCAGCTGAAAGGGATTGTCTGCCAAGAAGCTGGAAGCTGAGGGGGGAAGATGGATCGGCTGCTCCAGGGAGGTCCTCTTTCTTGTTATCTGCTGTAAACAAATGGGGTGAAGAGTGGGATTCCAAGTTTATTCTGAGCTGCCATAAAACCTATGGGAATGGGGACAGCCTATCCAAGGGCTTGGGGTGGCCATACATCAGCTGTCTTCCGCAGATCAAACACTCCTTGAGGGAAATGTTATGCAACAGACTAGGTGTGAAGGGATTTCTGGACAGTAACTGGAAAGCACTGATCCTCAACGTGGGAGCAGGTCATGGTGGTCTCCAGAAGCTCTTAAACAC
>PVJH01043301.1:0-13716 GCA_004026705.1 Nesogale talazaci | reverse complement strand
TTGCCTCTACACTTCTGGCTTTACCTCTCTCACCACTGAGATGATCCTGAAGTGATCATCTCTCCTGAATTTCCTATGTTTCCAGTTCCTATCTGTACCAGTGTGCTTCCTCGGTCTAGATGGATTTGTGAGGTAGAATTGGGATCCTAATAGTGGGAGGAGAGGGGAGAGCATTGAAGAACTAAAGAAAAGTTGTATATTTCATCACTGCTATACTGCACCCTGACCGATTTGTCTCCTGTCTGCAACCCTTCTCTAAGGGGATGTCCCATTACCTACAGATGGGTTTTGAGTCCCTAATCTGTACTCACACCTCATTTATAATGATATAATTTTTAGTTCTTTGATACCTGATACCAGATCTCTTCAATACCTCATGGTCACACAGGCTGGTGTGCTTCTTCCATGTGGACTTTGTTACTTCTGAGCTAGAATGGTCACTTGTTTACTTTCAAGTCTTTAAGACTCCAGAAGCTATATCTTTTTATAGCTGGGCACAATCAGCTTTCTTCACCACATTTTCTTATGCACACATTTGTCTTCAGTGAAGGAGACCATAAGAGCAGCTAGAGAATAGCAAATATTCACATATAAAGGCACCCCAAGAATATGTTCAGACCTATCAGGAGGCACGATAAAGAAGAGGAGGAAATGGAGTAACATACTCTGCAAATTGAAGGAAAATATTGTAAACCCAAGAATAATATACCTGGCCAAATTATCTTTTAAGAGATTTGGAGGAGTAAAGGACTTACAATACAATGGAAGACTCAAAGAATGCATAAAAAGAAACCCAGCCCTATAAAAGATCCTTACTGTATGGGAAGAAGATCAACACTCAATGAGTGCAAATAAGAGACCATCACATAGAACAACTCCACTCATAGGACAACAAAGAGAAAGCAGGATGCAATAGACCATTGATTCAAGAGAAGAAAACAAAACTTAACCACACACACAACACAAGCAGAAAAGATAGGTAGGGAGGAAAACACACAACACAAAAGATATAAGATGACATAACAGAGCGCACAGATGGGTGTAATAACACTGAATATCAAAGGCCTGAAATCAGGCATTAAAAGACAGAGCCTAACAGACCGGATCAGAAAACATAACCCAGCAATCTGATGCCTACAGGAGATTCATCTTGAATTTGCAGAGAAAAACAGATTTAGAAATAAAGACTGGAGAAAAATATACAAAGCAAATGGCAATGAAAAAAAAAGCAGGGGTAGTGATCTTAATATCAGATAAAGTTGACCTCGAGGTACAGACAAGGGACACTATATAATAATGCTAAAGGGAACAATAGACCAAGAACCAGTGAGCTATTAAATATATATGTGCCAAATGAGAGGCCCACAAAATTCATAAATCAAACATTCCAAAAGATGAAAAAAAGAGGTCACAGGCTAGACAATTATAGTTGGTGACTTTAATACACCGCTTTCTGAAAAAGACAGACCACTGGGAAAGAAACTCAACACGGAGGCTATAGATCTAAACAGCACAATTGAATGTCTTCTCTTGATAGATCTTTTTAGAGCTTTCCACCCAAATGCAAATTTAAAAAATCACTGTCTTTTCAAACCCACATGGCACATACTCAAAGATAGACCATGTGCTGGGAAACAAGTCAAACATGACTAAATTCAAGCCCATAGAGAATACATAAACATCTCTCTCTCTCTGATAAATGTGCCATAAGTCTGGAAATCAACAACAGGATGGTGAAAAAAAAAAAAACAAGGAACTGTGTCACTGTAGTCTGAGCATCCTTCAGGCTGTGCTTCACTACACTACTTGTATGTATTTCACTTGAGCCTGGCACTGTGGGACCCTCTTATCTGGCTGACCGATTGACCTCCCTTGCTGTTTGCTGCCTGTGGCCAGATTGCCTGAATTGCTCTATAGAGAACTCAACAGTCTGCTTCTTGCACTTGACTTGTACGTGGAGGCCCTCAAGATTTGAAAGACTGCCAGTGTATTATCTATCTCACAGAAGTGAGTTGTGCTGAGCCATTTGTACTGCTCTGTAGACAAATTAGCTGTTCATTTCTTATGTTTGCATCTATCTATCTATCTATCTATCTATCTATCTATCTATCTATCTATGTATCTATCATCTATCTATCTCTCTATCTAGCATCAAATCATATGGATCCTGGTCTTTTTTCTCTAGAGAAAACAAAGAAAAACTAAGTTTTTTTTGAGTATGAAGAAGAAGGGAGATTTCAATGATGTTTCTCAGATGTGTCGAAGGACTAACTTTCTCTCCTAATTCACAAATTAATTTCTTATAAAATAGAAAAGAAATCAAACAATAGGATTTAAATTTTTAAAAGTTAAGCCAAGTTTATTCTTAAATCATTAGAACTATATAATAAAAAGTCATGCTACAATTTTGCTTTGAAAACAATATTTGATTTCCTATTTATCTTTTTGCTGTTGTTCATAAACATTTAGAGAGTGAACATATTTTGTTGTTTGTTAGACACTATTTTTTAGATCATTTTACTGGGGGTACTTGCAGCTCGTAACAATCCATACATCAATTGTGTCAAGCATATTTGTACATATGCCATCATCATCATTTTCTATATATTTACTTTCTATTGCTGCCAGCTCTTTTTTTACATCCTTCCGTGAACCTCCCATCCTCATAAACCCTTAATAAAATATAAACTATTATTATTATCTTTTTAAAAATCATTTTATTGGATGCTCACACAACTCAGCACAATCTATCCATATATGCATTGTATGCAAAGCACGTTTGTACCTTGGATGCCATCATCATATTCAAAACATCTACTCTCCATTTAAGACCCTGGTATTAGATACTCCTTTTTCCATGCCCTCCTTGCTTCCTCATCTCATGAAGCCTTGAAAATTATTATTAGCTCTTATCTGTATTGGTGTACATGCGCTGGTCTAGCTGGATTTGTAAGGTAGAACTGGGGCCATCACAGTGGCAGGAAGGAAGGATTAAGAAACTAAAGGAATGTTGTATGTTTTGTTGGTGCAATACTGCACACTGGCTGTCTTGTCACCTCCTTGTGACCCTTCTGTGAGGGTATATCCAATTGTCTACAGATGAGGTTTGGATCTGGACTCTGGACTCTCTCATTAGAATTGATATGATTTTGAATTGTTTGGGGCATCTGGTGCCTGATTACTGATCCTCTCAACACCTTGTGATCACATAGGCTGGTGTGCTTCCCTATGTGGGCTTTGTTGCTTCCCAGTTAGATGACCACATGTTTATCTTCTAGCCTTTAGGACTCTAGATGTATATCTTTTAATACAGAGGAACCATCAGTTTTCTTCACTGTATTTGCTTATGCACCCATTTTGTCTTCAATGATCTTACCAGGAAGGTGAACATCACAGAATGTCAGGTTAGTAGAACAAAGTGTACCTGCAATGAAGGAGCAATCATGAGACTCAAGTTCTGTCTGCTACCTTAATATTTAACATATAAATATATGTACATTGACTGATATTATTATGTATAAATATATTTACATATATATATGCCTGTGTTTATACCTCATATATATCTTTTGATATAATATTCACATATAATACATTTGATGCTTAAATTGCTTTTAAAATGAGTTGTATACAAATAATTACAATCAATTCTAATGCTCCCTGTCCTCTGTTGTTTCTTCCTCAGTTTCCCCTTCCAACTCCTGTAGGTATCCTCAAATTCCCAATAAAACCTTGCATCAGTTATTATCTCTATGCATCTTCTGTGGTGCTTCACAAACTGGGAAAACTAACAGATACAATAATAACCCAAACTAAATAATATGGAAAGCATAAAATAATAATAATCTTGAAAAGATTGAAATACGAATAAAGAATAAAAAAGAAAAGACCATTGTCAACCTTTTAAAAGCCAGGAAGAAAATTTGGTCATGGAAAAGCAAGAAGTGCATGCACTTAGTATAAATTCAGGTTGGGTCAAGAGGATAGTCCACTGACCAAGTATCATATTACACCATGACTTGGTCCATCATAATCAAGTTTACAATATTCTCTGGCTGACAGTATAACTGCTTGAATCCCTTGTTTTTGGTCAGAGGGAATATGCTAGAAGGTTAATCTAATCAGATACTCCGCAGGTGGATTTGGGGCTCCTGCTGTCTCCATACCCTTCTACAAACTGGGTGTTCACAATTTCAAGCTCCGATACGTTTCCCTCCATCTTCTTTGCATTTTGTTATTTTAATCTTTGGATCACACAGGCAGGTGTGCTTTTTCTGTGTGGACTTGGCTGACACCTTGCTTAGATGGCTGCTTGTTTGAATAAAAACTTTAAGACCGCAGGCACTATCCCAATCGATAGCCAGACACATTTGTTTTCTTTACCATACTTTGCTGTAGCACACTTATCTTCAGTAAGCATTTCATGAACATGAGTTTTGGACAGGGCCATGCTTTCAGAACTAAGTCTCCTTGGATCGGGCTATAATGAAATGGCAGCCCAGAATCCATCTGCTAGTCTACAGCATGTCCATGATTATGTTTTATATGATGGCTGTATTATGACATAAGTAAAAGCCCCCAATAACACCACCAAGAACAGCAACAAAAAAAAAAACCAACAAAACCAACAAAAAAAAAACAAGCAAAAGGCAGGAACACAAAAAGAAACAAAAAGTTAAAAATAGAAGCACTGTCAATCATTTCAAGGAGTATGAGGTGATTGTATTGATAACCCCAACAATTTTTCCAACGACATGGAACTCAAGATCCTGTCAGCATGAGGAATCTATTCAAGTACAGCAACCCATTAGTTGTTGGGTTGGACTAAGCCTTGGACTAAGCACTAATATTAACTTGGACACTGGTTTTCAATGGCTTGTGCTCTGTTTTCCAGGTTTATCTTTCAATGGCTTTAGCTCTGTTTTACAAATGTACAAATATTGCTGAATCCACCTTGAGCATGAGGATTGATTCCAGGGAAAACTTTCTGTTTCAATTATTATAAATGAATATGTCTGCCAAACAGGTCAGAACCTGTTATGTCAATTCAAGGAGAGCATCATTGTAATAAAAATATAGTGGTTCTGGATCTCTTTCCATTGGAAATCCAATGAGTTTGGGGTTCCATCTAAGGTCCAATAATCAGCACTTCCAAATCCCCAGGGCATCTTTTTTATGCTTCCTGTTCCAATACTAGTATCCCAGTCTTTGGACCAAGAGAACAGGCAACTTGCAGGCAGGGCTCAATTCATTTAGTTAAGCTTCTAACAAATCCAATGGCACAGTCCCTAGAAAATATCATGCTGCCTGCAAAGCCAGTGTCCAGGTTAATAATAGTGTTTAGTTCATGGCTTGATGCACTGAGGGTTGGATAGAAATATATATATATATATATTAGTGTCTCCCTGGGAACACAAAATCTGGTCTATTCTGTCTGTAAGTTTCCTAAAATAATTGCTAAGCATCCTTTCCAGAATTGAGGTTGCTCATCCCCATTCACCCAACATCCTCGTCAACAGAAATATCAGCATCTCCTCTGAAATGTAGATGCTCCCCTTTCCTTGTCTTAGCTTGATTTTCTAATAAGATTTTCCTTTCATTCCTGTGAATATTGATTTGTCACAGCCTAATATCAATGTAGTATATCACAAGTGGAGGGTCTTCTCCCTCCCCCTCCCTTGAAGAAGTGACCTCAGCCTATATGAGGTCTCCTCCTTCAAGTTGGTTCTTGTAATGTGTGCATGTATGGTTTATGATTAGCAGGTAACCTTTAAACTTTTCAAACAGGGATTGGTCCCTAGGATTTGTTTAATTGATATGTGTCTTTATTGAAGTGGATTCAAGCAATATGTGTCCTTTTTTTCGATTTACTTGCTTCATTTAGCATAATGATTTCCAGGCCCTTCTATGCCATGAAATGTCTCATGCCTTCATCACTGTTTAGTGATGCATAGTATTCTATTGTACGTATGTATCATAGTTTCTTTATCCATTCTTCCATTTTGAGGTCTTTGAAGTTCTTCCAGTTTCTTGTTATTGTGAACTCTGCTATGAACATGGGAAAGCATACCGCTACTCCTGTCATGTCAGCTATGTCTTTAGGGTATATACCTAACAGTGGTATTACTGGATGGTATGTATCAGATTTCAATTCCCAGTTTGTTTTACGTATTGCCATACATTTTCCACAGAGGTTGTATATACTACAAGTCCACCAACATTGTATACAACTTCTAATCACTCCACAACTTGTCCAGAATTTGTAGTTTACCTTAAAAAAACTGGGCTAGCATTGTAGGGGTAAAGTGGTCTCTCACATGGTTTTAATTTACATCTCCCTGATGGCTTGTTATCATGTACATTTTGTTATTTGTTTGTTGGCCATTTGTACATCATTTTTGTTGACATGCTTATGTCTTTTCTAACATTTCTTAATTGGATCATTTGTTATTTTCTTATTGACCTGTTGCAAAGTTATGCATATTTTGGTAATTAGGCTTTTTTCTTGTGTAATCTTGGTTTAATAAAAATCCCAATCTTTGAGTTTGCATAGTCTCCAAATGAAGTCTTTTGATGTGCATAAGTTATGTCATATCTCAGTAATCTATCCATCTTGCCTTCTGCCATGTCTCCTTCATTATACTTGGCAGTTTATGTACATGTTCTGAAGTAGGGCACTTTTACTACAGCTTTCTCCTTGATGATTCTGATTGCTTTGGGGTTTATTTTTAGGTCTTTAACTCATTTTGAGTTCATTTTTCTGCATGGGGTCAGATAAAGGTCTTGCTTCATTATTCTGTGTATTGAAATCTTGTTTGTCTAACACTATTTGTTGAAATCCATCTTCTTCCCATTAGATATTTCTACTTCCTTTGTCAAAGATTAAGCAGATGCATTTATGTCTGGGTTTTCTGTTCTAATCCATTCGTAGATATGTCTCATAGAGTACCAGTACCAATTTCTTCTGACAACCATGGTTATATTGCAGGTTTTCAAGTCAGGGAGTGGTAGTCCTACTTGGTTCTTCTTTTCAAGAAATTCTTTGTTTCTCCTTGATATTTTCCCTATGCATAAGTATATTTTTCACTTGCTTAAAGAAATGATTTGGTATATGGATTTGAATTGCAATGTTTTTGTAAATTATTTTAGGCACTATTGACATTTTCACAATATAAAATCTGGCTCTCAGTGAGCATGGGATTTTCCTCCATAATATAGGTTTTTTTTCAGTTTCTTGTAGCAATGTTATATATTAATCTCTGTTTTGTTCTTTTGTTTTTCTTAGCTAACTTTATTCCTAAGTATTTCAATTTTGTTGGGTTATTGTACATGGTAGTGTTTTCATAATGTCTTTTTTCTAGCTCTCTTCACTGGCTTATAGAAATTCTAATGATTTCTGGTTAACTTTATTTTCTACTATCTTGCTGAATGCTTCAATTGTTTCTAGTAGGCTTATGGTGGAGATTTTTGGTTTCTAAATAAGACCATATCATCTGCAAATATCAAGGGTTTTCCTTTTTCTTTGCCTCTCTGTAGTTCCTTGATTTCTCTTTTAGTCTGATGACCTCTCACTAGAACTTCTAGCAAGGTGTTGAAAAACAGTGGTGATAGGAGACACCCTTGCCTGGTGTTTGTCTCCCTGCCTTTTTTTTTTCTTGATACTGTTGGGTGACAACATAAGCCAATATACTTTTCAGAGACAAACTCTGTCCAATAAAATCTCAGGACGATGATACATCAGACTTCTGTGGCTACACTAATAATGTTTCACACATAAACATCCTTATTGTCTCTCTATTTTCTCTAGTTCATATATGGAAAGGCAAGGGATGAAGATGGCCAAGACTTCATTTGGGTTGTGACATTAAGTCAGTAGATGTAGTAGGCCTGTTTTATAAAAAATACTCCCAAGAAATGTTGAGTAAGGAAGGAACATTTTTTAATTATGAGGTCGAACTATTGAGTTTTATGATTTTTGCTGCATCTTGATTTATATTACCTTAAATATACATAGAATAAAAACTATATGCTAACCAAGTGGCTGGTCCAAGAAGTAAAATAATCACATTTGTTTAAATTATTTAAGAAACTACTATTATGGTGGATTAAGCCTTAAGGGAGTTACACATGAATAAAACAGTTGGTATTCAGAAGATGAAAGTTTAAACCTTTTTTTCCTACTTTTTTGTTTATCCCTTAAAACATCATCTCTGTAGCAATAAATACTCTCTTTATTGAATAAAACAGAAATACAAATAAAATTTCACCTGACATGTTTTTGAGACTATCAAAATGTGCCTGGTTTTAACAAAAAAAACTAAAATAAAATATTATTAAATTTCTTATGTTTATCTTTTCCTGCTTCCTTCTTATTTTTATTACCTCCCTGCTACCCAATCTCTCTCTTCTTCAACCTTGTTTTTCATCTTTCTCAATCCCCCTGCCTTCAAATAATTTTTTCTCTTCTTGTTCCAGCACATTTTTAGGTAGATTTTCTTTATGCACTTACAGAAATAATTGTTAGTAGCTTACTTAACAATATTTTCAAGATCATTCTCATTTATTGATAATTACTGTGAAGTTCATTCAGTCTGGCATGTATTATATACACATCCTTCAGTTGTTCTCAACAGTATTTAATCCAATCCTATATTCTTAGTACTAAACATAAGGGATAGGTCATGTTCTCTCAGATGTACAAATTAAGAAATAATTGTGATTGTTCCAAAATTTATATACTTATTGGTCAATATGCTCATTTCAGTCAATCTTTGATTGATTGTGGTACATGCACACATTTCTTTGCATATAAGCTCAAAATTACACTTTCAAGATGATTATATTATTTGAAATGCAAGTAGAAGAGTCTCAACAATTTTAGTGGCCTAACACGTCTGACCTGATAGAAATATGACTGACATCAATCATCAGTCTAGCCAGCTGCTCTGCTTATAGATTAAAATTAATGCTAACCTTTCCAGTCTTGGGAGAAAAATCATAATTGTTATTCAATGTGTCTCCTCAGCCATTCTCTACTCAGGCTGTTTCTTACATGGTAATAGCTCATCTTCTAATCATAACAATTCAGGCTTCTTTTGTTTACACAAGCCATAAACTTAAACTTCAAGGGTTTTTGGGGTTGACGAATTTCATGAAGGATCACAAGCATGTCAACAAACAACTCTTTCCATTATCCACTTTGCTTTCTTCTATGATAGCTATGCTCTCGGATAATTTTTTTTGTTTTTTTTTTCCTGAAATTGCAGTGGTTGCAACTAGCAGGTGTGTTGTAGTTGTGAGGTTGATTCTGACCCATAGAAATCTGATCCACAACAAAATGCAACCCTTCCCAGTCTTGTTCCATCTTCGCCATGGTTCTGGCACTTGAGTCCATTGTCACAGCCACTGTGCCAGGCCATCTCTGTGTAGGCCTTTCTCTTTTTCAGTACTATATCAAGCATGTTGTCCTTCACTGGGTCTAAGCTTCATTCTTTGCAGAGTCCATAATGCCAGCAGAGAGATATGGGTCTTCTTTGCAATAATTTAAACAAAAGTTGACGATAAACCTTGCTTGTTTCATGCACTCTTGAATCTAACACTGAATTACTGATATTGCACAGGTTTTTCCTAGTACATGCTCATCTCTAGACTTAAAAAGTGAAAGCAACTTCACCTTGAACATAGAGAGTAAAACTGAAAGGTTGTTTCTCAGAATTGTCTAACATGAAAACATATGGTTAGTGTAACCGGATTATGTATACTTGACATTCCAAGACAAGACTTACTGTCAAATGTGGGATTTTGTTCTGTACCATGTGTGCAATGACCAATTTATTTTAATATTCCTTTGCAGTGTTGAAGACCCCAGATTCATTATGATTTTCATCAAGTTTGTTCTCTTCTCTCCTACATTATTCAATTGAATTCCATAATATAATACTTTAAGTACAAGTTCTGTCCTTTTAGACCATACATGTAACATATCTTACAATTAGTGATATTCTAAGAGGATAATGTTATTTTGTTGGATAATTATCAAGTCAGTTTTCATTCATAGTCACTCAATGATACAAAGACTATGACTGCACTACAGGGGTTTCTAGATTGTACAAACTCTATTAGAGTCGCTTGCCAGATATTTCTCCAATCGAGTGACTGAGTGGTCTTGAAATGACAAACTCTGAGTTACCAGCTGAATATGTAACTTTTCTACCAGCAGGGCATCAAAGGAGAGAAAATTGACAGATAATTCTCAATTCTTCTCTAACCGAAAATGACCTAAGAGCTTACTATCAAGAAAAAAAAATATTTTTACAATAGCATCTTCCTTAGAGGATGGGACTTCACTTCATGTATTCTGGACATGGAGGGGGGAAGACACCTGATATCAAGAGCTCAAGTAGAAAGAAAATGTTTTGAGAATAATGGTGGCAACAAATAAACAAATGTGTTTGACACACAATGGATGAATTGATGGATGGATGGATGGATGGATGGATGGATGGATGGATGATGATAAGAATTATATGAGCCCCCCTAAAAAATGATTAAAAGAAAAACAACTATAGATAGCCATTATGAGACTGAGGATTGAAGGGAAAAAAAGGAGAGACTCGTTCCTGTAGAAGGACATCTTGCGTGGCAAAGAAAGAGTCAGTGACAAGAGGAAGACTCTCAATCCAATAGATTAACGTAGTGGCTACCACCTTGGACTCAAATTTAACAATTCTTAGAGTGACTCAACAAAGGCAATGTTTTGCTCTATCGTGCATGGCATCAATTTGAATCAATACTATGATGACCAAGAATAGCAACAACATTACCTAGTTATGTTTTTACTTTCCCTCACCATTCATCACTGGGAAGCCATCAAAAAATCTTCTTTCTGTGCATAAATCTATCCTTATTTCTTTATTACATTGGAATCACTATTTGATTGAATAGCTTTACCACTACAGTGTCATCCAATTCATTCACATTATGAGGTGTGACACAAATTGTTCATTATCACTTAATGTTGCACAGTATTCTATTGTTTTTAGAATAGTTTCCTTATCTATTCATCTGTTGATGGACATTAAATGGTTTCCATCATGCTGTCATAAGCATGAGTGTGAATGCATCTATTTGTGTGTTGGTTCTTATTAATCTAGAATATAGCTAGTCTTGATTTTCTGAATCAAGTTGTATTTCTAGTGTCAAGTTTTTGTTTTGTTTTTTTTGGGGGGGGGCAACACTGCCCTCTGGTGGTGGGAGTAGGAGGCCCAGCCTTGCTGCTGGATTTGAACCTCCAACCCAGTGGGCCGCAGTCCCGTGCACAACCACTAGGCCACCGGGGCTCAGCCCTAGTTTCAACTTTTAAAGTAAGTGCTACACTGTGTTACACAGGGGTTTTAGTACCCTTTTACAGTCCTGCCACAGTGTATAAGAGTAACAATCTATCCTGACTCCATTGCAGCATATTTTGCTTTCCGTCTGCTGAACTCTACTAGTATTACTGGAGCAAGATGGTGGTTTCTTGTTTGACTTGTATCTCTATGATGACCAGTGACCATGACCATTTCTTCATGTTCTTATTGATTATCTGAATAACTTTTTGTACAAGTGTCTGTTTATGCCCTCTGCTCATTTTTAAATTGAATTTATTATCCTTTTGTTGTTGAGATATTCAAATTTTCTGTCAATTCTTTAGATTAGTTCCCTGTTAGCTAACTACGTTTTTTGCTTGTATTTTTTTCAGTATGTAGGCATGAGCCCATTTTTTGAGGTTTAGTCCTGCAATTTATCTTTTATTATTTGTGATTTTGGATTATGTTTGATAATTTATTTGACATAAATTAAGACCTTTTAAACTTTTTCCCCTTGAGGTTCTTTATTGTTTTGTATTTTCCTTTTGGGTCTTTGGTTCATCTTGAACAATTTTAGTATAAAGTGTGTGAGGTATGATTTTAGTTTGAGTTTTCCGCAGATGGATATCCAGTACTATAACCAATATTGCTAGAATGACTTTCTCATTTCTATTTAAGAGATTGTGGGCTTTACTGATAACCAACTGTTTGTTGGTGGATATATTTACTTCTGGATTTTTAATTCTGTTCCATTGATCGATTGCCTGGTATTGTTTCAATGGCAGGCTCTTTTATCAACTGTTTTGAAGATTTGAATTGGTACATCAGAAGCCACAATTTTGATTATTTTCTTTTGTAATACTTTGCTTTTCCAGAATCATTTCCCTTTCAATATAAGTTTGGTGATTGCTTCTCTTTCTCTTTAAAGAATGTTGATGGAATTTGAATTTGGAATATGTTGCACATATGGTACACTATGGGTAATAGTGACATTTTATAATGATAAGATTTCCTATTGATGACTATGACATAATCCTTCATTATGTATATCTGTTAGTATTTTGCAGTAGTATTTTGTTATTTTTTAAATTACACCAGGGTAAATTTGGTGTCCTGTGACACCAATGTCAAGTCATTACACTCTGTGAAGGTTCCAATGCATGCCAACCTGATGACACCCATATGGAAGCAGAGGTGAAATCCAACCTCTCTATGATGTCCTTGAGGATGTTGCCTTTTTATAAGAGAGACACTGAGGAGAACAAAGCTCCCAATTGCTTGATGGGTTCTTGAGACTCCATGAAGCTGACAGCCCATGAGACCTGCGGAATCTGGTTATGGTTGATGCTATGTCATACTCCTTGGATTTCTGAGTCATATAGCTTGCACACTGTAGCCTCTGATCTTCCGGTTTCTTGTTTTGTCTTTCTATTTCAACCACCTGCAGCTGTATTGGTTTAAAGGCCTCCAACTAGCCTGACCTCATCACCTTGAACAAGACTGAACTTGGTCACTTTATTCTTAATTCTTATAAAATTATTTCTTGATCTAAAATTATTTCTTATATATGTATTAGTGTCATTTTTGAAAAACCTCAACATACATATAGACATATGCCTATGAAAATAATGCTCACCTTCAACCCACTTCCTAAACACAAAAAACATTAAAGCACTCTCATTTATCCATACTATTAATTCATTTTCAGGCCAGTTTGAGCTCATAATCCTATTCTTCTCAAGAAACTTCAGTATGTAACTCATAAACCTTACACACCCTCTCAGCTTGTGTGTTTGATATTATTTCTTAAGATTAGAACCAAATCATGTATGAGACTCAATCTTTCTGAAAAACATGTAAAATCAGTTTTATAAAAGATATCCTTTAAAAATCACGTTATCGGGGTCTCATATGACTCTTATTAAAACAATACATGGATTGCATCTCACATAGTCACACATATATTCCAGCATTCTTTATAGACATTTATTTTCCATTGAGTTCTTGAGATCAGCCCCTCTCTGCTCCTCCCACCCACCAACCCTCATGGATTCTTGCTAGATTATAGATTGTGAATTATTTTCAAATCTCATACTGACCACTGCCTCCCTTCCCTTCTGGTTTCTGTTATTCTTTCCCCGGGATGGGGGAAGGTGGTTAAGTGCCATTGATTTTGATGGATGCACCCCTCCTTCCCCA
Organism: Nesogale talazaci; assembly: GCA_004026705.1. Taxonomy (NCBI): domain Eukaryota; kingdom Metazoa; phylum Chordata; class Mammalia; order Afrosoricida; family Tenrecidae; genus Nesogale; species Nesogale talazaci. The sequence continues at coordinate 169 of PVJH01043301.1, read as the reverse complement.
CCCCTCTTCACCTTCCCCCTAACCTTTTAATATCTCTATTCCTGAGTTCCCTGTATTGTGAGTTTTATCTCTTGTCTATACCATATGTGCATGCTCCTATCTAGTCTAGACTGGGATCTGGCACTGAGGACATGATAACCGGGGTGAGGAGCTCTCCAGGAAACAGAGA
>PVJH01043300.1:0-13702 GCA_004026705.1 Nesogale talazaci | reverse complement strand
TATAGGGGAGTAGTACAACTCTTATCACAATCCACACATCCACCCATTGTGGCTGGCACTTCTAGCACTTCGTTCTCAAAACACTTGCTTTCCACTTGAGCCCCTGGTATCTGCTCCTTAATTTTCCCCTCCCGCTCCGCTCCCCACGAACCTCTGATAATTTATAAGTTATTATTATTTTGTCATGTCTTACACCATCCGACGTCTCCCCTCAACCATTTCTCCGCTGTCTGTCCCTCAGGGAGGCAGCCATATGTAGATCCTTGCAATCTTTTTTCCCTTTCTATCCTACCTTTCCCCAACCCTTCCATTATCACCCCTCTCACCACTGGTCCTGAGAGGTAATTTTGTCCTGGATTCCCTGGGTTTCCAGTTCCTATCTCTACCAGTGTCCATGCTTTGGCGCAGCAGAATTTGTAAGGCAACACTGAGATCATGATAGTAGTGTAGGGGTAGGGTGGGCAGAAGAAGTATTCAAGAGCTGGAGGAACACTAGCTGAGAAGCAACAAAGCCCACATGGAAGAAGCACAGCAGCCTGGGTGATCATGAGGTATTGACGGAGTCAGTTATCAGGCAGCAAAGAACAAAAAGTCATGTCATTGTGAATGGCAACCGTACATTCCCTCACAGAAGCCCCTGGAGAGGGGATGCGGCAGTCAGGGTGCAGTGTTGCAATGATGAAACAAATCATATTTTAAAAGAAACTCTCTAAACTTTATGCAGGAAACACACCCTAAAATAATAGATAGACTAATCAGAGTCAATTTTTGAAAACCAAAGATCTAATAATAATCATATAAAAAAACCCTTAAATGCTGTCTGAAAAAATCAGAAATATTACATTTCAAGCAACAATCAGGATAATAGGTACCTTTAGAGATTTAAAATACATATTAGAGTAAAATGTGTGACATAATAATACAAAGGCAGGCGGTAGGTCACAGGTCATATTTTATTTTAGCTTTTTATTTTGAATTAAGTGGAGGTTTACAGTGCAAGTCTCCAGTTATAAATTTAACAGTGAATATGCCTTTTGTTTAAACTCACCTGTTGCTGCAGTTGTCTTGAAAGTATCATTACATATGCCACATTCCCTCTGTGTTTCTGCTTTATAATCCTCATTTCACTAACTTTCTGTGCTTTGTTCATGGATAAAAGCTGTCCTTTTGAACTGAAATGATAGATTCGTCTAACAGAAGGGATCATTTGGGGCTAGACCTCAAGGGTGAATGAGGGCCATAATCTCTGTCAGACTAGTAAACCTAGTCCCACTTATGATTGGGTAAAAGTTTTTCAAGAACTCTAAAGAGGTGCCATGGTGAGAGAGTGGCTATGCCTTGGGCTGTGATCTAAAATTCAGCAGTTCAAAACACCAGCAGTTGTGCTGAATAAAGATGGGGCTCTCTACTCCTCTATATGGTTACTGTCTTAGATCCTGAAACTAATGGGGCTGTTCTATGCTGTCTATCTGATAGGATCACTAAGAGTTTTTTGTTTACTTTTATTTGGAGAGACTCTAGAATGTTGACAGAAGTATTGTATGATACTTTTGATGAAACACTAACAGATATATAATGTATTATTCTTAAGCATCTCCGATACAAATATGACAAGTGAATTTAATAGGGAACATCATAATAAATGAAAATATTAAAGTTGTGAAGGATTTCATCTGTTTGAATCCACAATAAACGTTCATGAAAATAGCACTCAAGAGATCAAACGACACAATGCATTGGTAAATTGGCTGCATGAGACTCCTTTAACATGTTCAAAATCAAGGATATTACTTTGAGAGGACTAAGATACACCCAAGCCAAGCTACAGGATTTCAGATCACCTCAGTTGCACATGAAAGTTGGGCATTGAATGAGGAAGACCAATGCAGAATCCATGTGTCTGAATTATGATGCCAGTAAAGAATATTGAAAATATTATGGACAACTAGGTCTTAGTGCTGCTGTCCCTGCCATCTCAGACAATAATCTTACATATGCTCTGCTGGTGGCTCTTCTACCTTCATGATCAAGGAATTCTCTCTCTTCCTGCTTCTCAAATGGTTGACTTAGATGCCCTAGTGAAAGGGCAAACCTGGGATTGCCCCAATCAAATACCCTATTTGCCTGCTCTCACTCAATATTCCAAAGACTTGGATAGAAGACCCATGCCTAATAATGTCACTTCCTGTGATTGTGTAAAGAAGACCTACAGAAAGTAACTAGAATTCACACGTGGATTAAGAAATGTTACTGCACACAAAGTCACAATAAAGTGCCAATTGGGTGTCTGTTTACAAGTAAGAGACAAGTGGAAAATTATAAATAAGTCTATATATGTATGCTAGCTGAAAATTAATGAAAAATCTATAAAGAACAAAATATCAAAAATGTAAATAAAGACAGGATGCCACACTGTACTTCAACAACCTTGTAAGCACCTCAGTTAATTTTCCCTCATCCTCCTTACCTTTTAGCTTTACTTCTTTACCCTTTATCTCTTTTCCCAAAAAAACATTTTATTGGGAGCTCATAGAGATATATCATTCCATAGTTCAGTCACATCAAAGAGTATTGTACAATTACTACTACAATCAGTTTCAAAATATAATCTTCCTTTTGGAACTCCTTGATGTCAGCTCCCTTTGGCATACACACACTCCACCCCTTCCCTTCCTCTACCCGCCAGGATAGTATTCTACTTACCACCTCTTTACCTTTACCAATCCTGGATTTCATACACCAAAAAACCAGAAAAACATATAATAAAAGTTCAAGAGGGTTCTCCCCAATGACAAAATACATCTGAGATAAAATATTACACCTAACTTAAAATCCTGTCAGCGGGTCCCCGCTCTGAGGCACATTATGCCTGATCTGGTTTTCCAAATGTTATATGTTTTTCTTTTAGTTTGAGCTTTGGTTTTTTTATATTGGGGTTTATCTCACATGAAACACTGCCTGCTCTTACGCCATCCTCACAGTCGTTCCTATCGTTGCTAGGGTTGAACCCATTGTTGCTGTCACGGTGTCAATCCATCTCCTGGAGGACCTCCCTCTTTTTCACTTCCTTTCTGTCTGTCACCAGGGACTGGTCTCTCCTGACAACGTGTCCAAAGCGTGGACGGGATAGTCTCAATTCTGTGCCTCTGAGGAGCACTCTGGCCCTACTTCTTCCAAAGCAGATCAGTTTGTCTAATTAGGCCTCTATGGCACTTTTCATATTCGTCTCCGGCAACACACTTCAAATGCATCGACTCTGCTTCAGTCTTTTTATCCAATGTCAATGTCCAACTTTCATTGAACATGAACTCACTGCCATCAACTCAATGCCGACTCGTCGCAAGCCCCTGTGGAGTTCCAAGACTGTAACTTGATGAGAGCAGAAAGTTTCAGTCTTTCTCCCATGGAGTTGCTGTGGCTTCAGACGTCACACATCCAGAATGCAGCCCCACACGTTACTACTCTACCACCAGCAATTGCCAAGACCATCGCTTGCATCATAAGCACTTTAGTCCTCAAATTTATCACGCTTGCTTCTCCACACTCTGAAGAAGTCTTATGCAGCAGATTTTCTCTAGGCAACACGAGATGTCATCTCTACTTCTGCTTCCACGAACATGGATTGTGGATCCAAGCAAGAAAAATCCTGAACTTCAAACTTTTCCCATGGGTCATGATGTGATCTACAGGTCAAGATCTTCCTCCCTGCTGTATCATCGTATGTGGCTATGTCTGCCTGAAGAGGGACTTCTCAGATGTAGGGACTTGAGTTGGAGTGCGCTGGGATGTTTCCTTGACATATAATTAATTCTTGATATAACGTCCTTTCTCACATGTATGGTTCACGGAATTTGTTTCAGGAGTCAACCCAGCCTTATACAATATCATTGGCTCTTGTTCATATGCTAACTCCTGAAGTGATAAATTGTTGACTAATGTTTTCGAGGGGATTTGCAGCGACTCTGTGTATTCTCTCCATCCTTTATGCTTCTTGCACCATTAAATATTTTGCCCATTGAACCTTTCAATATTGCACCCAGAGGCTTGAATTTTTTTTTCTTGCGTTCTTTCAGGTTAAGATATGAGGAGCATGTTCTTCCCTGCTCGGTTTTCTCACTCTAGGGCTGTGTGAGCCTAGGTTGACTAGAGAAACAAATTCATAGACAACTCACATGTGTGTAAGAGAGGATTTTATATCAAAGAGTAATTGTATATTGAGAAGGCATCCCAGCCCAGATCAAGTCCATACACCTGATATTAGCCTGTATGTTCAATACCTGTCTATAAATTCCACTTCAGACTCAGGCAACCATGTAATGATGATGAATACTGGAAGATCACAGGCCAGGGGGTAGACAGTCTTGTGGATCCAGTGGTGGTGGAAATGTCTCAGTGCTGGCATGGGTCTCCAAGTGGCTACTCCAGCTCCAGGACTCTGACTCCATCAGCTTAAGTCTTTGTAGCTTGTCAACAGGAATATCCTGCAGCCAGAAGGTGGGTCTGGCCTTCAGTGAGCTATTTATCTCCTTCATGCCTCCAAATGAGGTCATCAAGCTGAGACCTTATTGACAGAAAAGACTGTAAGTTCATGTTGGATAGGTTCAAGGTCTTATTTTGGTTCTTGTGGATTTGTTTTCATTTTCTTCAGCTTTATCCTGAATTTACCTATGAGCCATTGATGGCCTATCCCACAGACAGCCCATGCCTGGTTTTAGCTGCTGGCATTGAGCTTCTCGACTATTTCTTCCCACAGGTGTACTCCATCTGGTGAATTCCATGTATAGAGACACCTTTTGTGTGGTTAAACAAGTGATTGGGTTTGCAAAGATTTATCTTGCAAACTCCAGCTTTGTTTCTAAAGCCAAGTCTATTTTTTTCCAACTACAGAATCTTCCTCATATTTTCCAGATTTTACCTTAAAATTGCCAATAATTATCAATGCATCCTGATTACATGTTTGATCAATTTTAGCCTGAATTTTGTTGGTGGAATTTTTCAAGTTCTTCATAAGAGCTTTTATGGCTTGGGCATAAATTTGAGTAATAGTTGTATTTACTTGATTTCCCTATAATTAGATAAATATAATCCTATCACAGGCAGTATTGTACTTCGTGTTTGATTTTTCAATGTCCTGTGACAATCAATGCCATACCATTACTCTTGATTTTGTTATTTGCAACATAGTAAATCATATGATATTCTGATTCAAAGTGGTCAGTTTTAGATCACTAATGCCAGAATCTTGATCTTTTTGTATTTCATATTTCTTACCTCTTCCAAATTTCATAGGTTCATCCATTACATATTCCAAGTTCTAAACATTAACAGATGTTGCAGCTGTTTCTATAGAAAGATCCTAAATTTCTCTTTATTCCAGGATGGTAGCTGGTTCTATTACAGCAATTCCCTATAAAACTTGGTTACAATTTTTGTTGGTTCAAACATAGGTTTTTTTATGTTTTTAGTCCTTTTATGCTTTATAGCAGCACTTTGTATTGATAGACCATCATATTATAATTCCTTGGTAGGGCGATTGTATTAAATTTAATTTAAAGTAAGATCTTAAAGAAGAGAGATTGCTGTTAATAAGCACAAACCAGGAATGTCCCAAGGATACCAGAATATAGAGGCAACTTAATCTTACTCTTCTTGCCCTTTGAAAAAGCTTTTAAAGTCTCACATAATGTAAGCCTATCAATGACCTTCTCAATGGTCAAATGAATCATGAAAATGAGTTCCTCCATGAGGATCTTCACAGATTTGCTTTCTCATGGCAGTACAATTAAACCTTGTGTCTTCTGGAAGCCAAGAGCCCCTCTCATTCTATATAGACCTCCAATTGAGAGTCTATTTCTTATGGCTAGTATGGGTTTCTTCCAAACTACAATCTGCGGCATTGTACAAAAGGTTCTAGATTGCTGGTATGCAAAGTCTAGATCCAGTTAACAACACAGTTAAACCAATAAAATCCAAAAGATAATTCATATCATTTATATCTTGGAGATGCAACCTTGTAAGGGACATTCATAATAATTCACACATACATGAAACCATGTAGAAGAATCCCTCTCACATTACCCCTCGGTTCTTGGCTTAATGTGTGTGTTTTATTTTTTTTAAGTCTATTTCAAACCTATTTCTGACATTAAAATCCATTCTAATCTCTTTTCCCTCACTCAATCCTATATCCTTCACTTATCCCAATTTTATTCCCAGCATTTAATTTTCCCATCTTTACAATTTGAACTTCAGTTCTCATTTCTCACCTATCAGCTTCAGTCACTTCATCAATTGGGAGTCAGGGTCTCTTTTGACTAAAAGTATCAGCTACATATGGGTCCCTCTGAGGGACATCTCTTACCATTGACCCGAATGGCCCTTCCTTTGTAACACCCAATCTTGATCCACAACTGCCCTGTGGTCAAGAACTAAATCCAATAACCAAAACATTGTGTGATTTTATCTCAAATTGACCTAGATTTTTCTTTTGTAAATAGTATGTAGGTTAAGGGTTGCTTCTTCCATTGATATTCACATTATTTTCACATTTGTAGACTAATGTTTAAAAGCAAGTGCAAGTCCATGGAATCCTACCCATGCTATCAAGATGAAGAAACGAAAATTGCATTTGCTGACTATTCTGTGAATTATCCAGAACAGCCACCAAATTCGTGGTTTATAGTTTTCAGGTGAGGTTATTACATATTGGCCAATGAAGTAATTTTTAAATGGCATATAATATTAATATCTGTAGTTTTTTAGTAATAGAATAAATATGAACATTCTGCCCCCTTGCTTAGAGTTTATGCAAACTTATATGCACAAATTAGATGGTATTGAAAAAATTTTTTATACTTTTTTTGGGAGGGGGCATCACTGCCCTCTGGTGGTGGGAGTAGGAGGCCCAGCCTTTGCTCCTGTGAAGTTGCTGCTGGAATTGAACCTCCATCCCAGTAGATATTGAGAATATTAATTGATTACTATAAATTTGTATTAGTATGATATTAGAGTAACATATTGTGTCTTCAGTACAGAAAAGAAAATTATTAGTGCAAAACCATAACATATAGCTATTTTTAGATATTTAGCACTATGGCTAAAACTTGCAAATTAAAATCTAGACTATGAGTTAAATTTTATGAATATTGCCCCCAGAATTTACTAAATTTGAAGATGCTATCCAACAGAACACTTACTTGAAGTTATTTTTACTTTTAATTACTTTAGGGCTGCTTCACATTTATAGCTTGATGAAAAAAATCTGAATAAAGTCAATTTTATCTGTTCAGTTAGCTATATTTTTAACTATATCCCTTAAATGTTTTTAAAATATCATATACATACTAAATGGGACTTCTCAAAATGATTGGATTTACATAACAAACTATTAATAATTTTTAAAGGAACCTGTCCATCTTGTAAGTTAATATGTAACTTAATTTTTATATCTTACCATTATAGTTAATTTCAGATTTTAAGATACATATTAAAGTTTGTGCTTCTTTTAATTATAGAGAAGTATTTTTGGTTCCTCAAGATATGATTGTGGTGCCCAAAGTATACACAACCCTTCCAGTCTGTATGCTCCACGTTGTTAATAATGACACATTGGAACAGGTGCCAAAGGTGTTCCAAAAAGTGGTGCCTTACCTCTATACCAAGAACAAGGTAAGTGCAAAGTTTGTTCTTTTCGGGTGATAAAATGATATGATCTTCTTGTGCTTTTCACTGTCAGGAGGCAAAACTGTGACATCTGCATGTCACAGGTTGTTAAATAACACACACATTGCTTTTGGGTGAACTCTAAATCCTAGGAAGAGTAGAACTGTCCCTCAGGATTTCCAAAGCTGTGATATTTAAAGAAGCTGTCTACCTTATCTTTAGCCTGAGGAACAGCTGGTGGATTTGAGCCACCATTATTTACATAACATCCACATTGAATAAGATGGGTGAAAGTTTATCCACCTTTCCTGATGTTAAACCAGGCTCCATCTACCTGAGTACACTTAAGTGTTCTAAAATTCACATCCTTGACAATATTGCCCATAATATATTGTGATTCACAGTCGTATATCTATACTATTGACAAATGAGAAACTTGAATGCCTTTTTGTTTTTTAATTTTTTTTGTCTTTGTGTAGTTCACAACACAAATGGTAAACATCTTTTGAGTATTCTATACTTTAACCAAGATCCATCTCATATCCACAATCATATTTCACGTCCTCAATTGAATCCAGCTGGAATTATCAGCAATTCTAGGTCAATGGACTGCTGCAACTATTTTTGAAAGGAATAATTTTACCAGTTTGTGACATTAATGATATTATTTTATAATTTCCATATATATATATACACACATATATTTCAGCTGTTGGTCAAGTCATTCATATTTTTTGTGATATATGACTGAACAGCTCCATAAACACATGGACCTTGTTGTATTAAATGAATAGGAATCAAAGTAACTACAGCCATTTATCTATATTTCTAATTATATCCTTAAATGTTTTTAAAATATCATATACATACTAAATGGGGCTTCTCAAAATGGTTGGATTTATATAACAAACTATTACCTTGTTTGTTTATGCAAGTGTAAATGGTTCAGGGAGTAGGTATGAGTGTGGGGTACATATCTGATCTCCTCTGACTTTCCTATTACCATGAGACAGGGGTCAGACATGCCTCCACCCTCCACCCCTCTTCACCCGATTCTAACACCATCCATTCCTGCCACAGCAGTCTTCCTCTGTGCTGGCCTTGATGATGTGTTGCAGTGGCCATACAGAGCTGACAAGGAATGGAATTTGTTGGAGAAGTTTTAGGACATCCCCCCAAAAAAACTAGTACATAGGCAGCTCTTGTTCATATTTCTTGTTACAGATGACCGAGAAAGGACGATCATTGGTCCACAGAAACACCTCTCCTTAGCCAATAGCCAAGTCTCTCTCTCATTCTCACCCTTTCAGCCACATGGTCCACTGAACAGGAAGCCAGGCCACTGCTCAACTACACAGTTGTGCAATCTCAGTCTTGTTCCTCTCTTCTGTCTCATGATTTCCTTGCCACGTTCTCTGGTCTTGGCCTGGCTCCTTTCCTCCCCTGGTCTCCATTGCTGCATGATATATCACAGAGAATACTTGTGGCTAGAGTTGACTATCTCACAAAAGAAAATTAATATAGTTTCATGAGAGTCCAAATAGGACCTTGAGTATGATATACCCACTGAACTTAGAAATGATATTGAGAATAAAACATTTTTAAAGATTAAGCCTCGTATGAACTACTTCTGAACATAGACCAGAGTTGTGAAGAACTTTGGCATCAGGCAGAGGCCACTGTAAACTTGATTAAGGCAGATGTAGTTAGGTTACAATGTAGTACCTTATCATTTTATCTACCTTTGACCCATTTTTAAGTTATTTCATCAAAGGGAAAAAGAATGAATGGGGAATGGAGGTGGAGTAAGCCTCTGGTGAATCTTCTCTGACCATAGACCGGGGCTGGGAATAGTCTTGCTCTCACACAGCATGCAAAGCTAAGTGGATGGTTGCAGATGCAGTTAGATTTAAAATTTGAAACTTCATACCGTTAGACCTCCCTTTTGACTCATTTAAAATCTGTTGTAATTTGTAATATTCCCTGTTTCATTTTATTTAAGGGTTTCCTCTTGTTTATTTTGTTATTTTTTGTGTGTTTTGTATGTATATGAAATCCAGGATAAGCAGCTATGCAGAGACAGTAACTAGATTAAAGTCTCATCGAGGGTGTGGTAGTGGAGGTTGGGGGAAATCAGACGGGGAGTTAATACCATCGAGTGCCAGAAGGATGAAAATGTTGTAGAACTGATTGTAGGGATGCTTGTACAGCTTTTAAAAATATGATCAAACTCTGGAAGTGATGTGTGACTTATGAACCTATCTGTTAATAAACTTATTTTAAAAAGAAAACATGGAAGCTGGTGCTGTCCAACAATTTCAAACCCGAAAGTTGGCAATTCTATGCTTTATCACTAATGATCCAGGGATCTTTCAGCCCACCTGGATCAGACAGCATTTCAGTAGTGTGAAACTCATATGTACACATAGGAAAACCTGGTCACCATGGGCCTGCTTTCCGTGCGATGCCTCTTCCCTACAGAAAGGATACACGTTCGTGGCTGAGGCGTTCACCGGAGACACATTTGTAGCAGCTTCACGGTGGAAACTACGCATCATCGGGTCGTATCATCCCCTTCCATGTCTCTCTCGAGAAATTCCCAACAACACCTTTGCCATGAAAGAAATCCGAGATTATTACATACCCAACGATAAGAAAATCATCTTCAGGTAATAACTGTCTGCCATAAAGGGAAATGTATTCTCACTGTTAAAGCATGCTCTTTGCATAACTTTTTGTAGCAGAATCTGAAGTCAGTTTTGAATGTCAATTTCACTCTTGCTTTGAAAACGGTGGACTGACAGATTAATGTGATAATATAGGTGACATGTTGGTGGACTGCTGAATGTGGTAGCCTTGATATTTTCTTAGTCTACAACTGCACACTTTTGCCTTCAATTATAAACATAATTTGCTTGGAAACATTTTCCCCTTATTACTTTCTCCACCAGCTGTACTACTTTCAATTAATATATTGTATTGAGTGCTCTCTGTCTGCCTACTTATCTTTCTCATTTTCCTGCACCTCTAAATATTCAACTTGAAATGCATTCTCTCTCAATCCTGCAGATAGCAGCTACGATATGCCTTTCCTCTCAAACTCTTCCTCTTTGCCTTTGACGTTGCTGCACTACTTCAGGCCCATTTTCTCCCTAAAATGACTGTGTTCCTGGAATCCAGGACTCTATTGTCTATGTGGTTCACTCTACTATCTACCTATCAAGCTAGCTAATTAGCTAGGTGTATCACTATTTTCTACCTACCAATTTATTATAATTAATTATAATTCCTAATAAGTGTTCTACTCATCTCAAAAATCAGCAGCTAGATAAAGATAACTTTACATGCTAAAATATACAATTTCTCTTCTATGAGCTCTTTGACAATTTTCTGTTGGCCACAGAACAAAATTCAAATAACCTCACATGTACCCGGCATTCTTGCCCTGTGAGCCAATACACAATACCTCTCTGACTTCATTTTTCCACCTAGAGAACACACGCACCACAACTTTTGACAGGAAAAGCTTTGGTGATTCATATGAGAGGGTTCAAAAAGTCTATAGGAAAAAAGCTGTTAATTTTAATTCCAAAAGTCTATCAAAATGAGAAATAAAAATCAATGGAAGCAGTCCCTAACTTTCTGAAGCCTCCTTGTAGAATGTCCACTGGACAAACTCTATTAGAAAACAGACAAAAATAAAATCATATCAAATGCTCTTCTGTGGAGTCCATTCTGAGTCATAGATAAGTTATACATATGAGTAAATTAGTTTTCCAAAGGATACACAATATATACACAAAGGATGATAGCTTTGGTCTTGTTGGGTGTGTGTGTGTGTGTGTGTGTGTGTGTTCTGGTTTGTTTCTTTTTTCTATAACCCTACTTACCTATTTAACTTTTAAATACCGCCCCCTAAGGAGTATATATTGATTTGTATAATAAAATATTATACCCCCAATATTATACCCATACCCCCAAAACTCACTGTCATCAAGCAGTTTCCTGTTCAGAGTGACCCCATCGGAGCCTGTTCCCAAGGCTGTTAACCCTTTTGAGAAGGACATAGGCCCATCACTCTCCTGCAGAGGGACAGATGGGTTCCAGCTGCGGATTTTGAGATAAGGAGAACACTTATTAGGAATCATAATGAATTATAATAAAAATTGAGTCCTTATCATGAATTATAGTACAAATGATTACATTAAAAAGAAACATATACACCACAGTGCCAAGGATTTTTGTTTGGTTTTGTTTTGAAGTGTACATGTGTGTAGTGGTTATGAGCTATGCTACAATCCGCAGGGCCAGGAGCTCAAAACCACCCGTGGCTCTGAGGGAGAAAGACGTGTTTTTCCATTCCTGTCAACAGTTACGGTATCAGAAACCCACAGGGGAGAGGCCCTCTATGAGTCAGCATGGACTTACTGGCAGCGAGTGTGGCTTTTTGGTTTTATGAGTTTTAATATCATAAAAATGTAAACCAACATACTAAATTCCATAAGAACACATGTTAAGTTGGGGGCAATGGAAGAGGCGGAAGTAATTTTAGGACTCTGCCCCCTTATGTATTTATGTATTGCATATGTGAAATAAAGCAAGAGAAAGGAACTAAAAAGAGTTTCTATAAGCTGTTTTAACTATTATGAAAGGGGAAATATAGGAAACCAAGATATCAAGATCACGAAGAGACCACAGTGATTTTAACTAGTATCTCAGTCTTTGTGAATGGTCTCACAACTCTCAAGGTGTGTGTTGGAATAGTTGAGGGAATTGCTTAAATTGTATATGTGAGAGTTCAGAGGTTAATAAATATATTACCTCTGGTAGGCCCGGTGGAGTGGAGAAACAAATCCAGTGACACTTGTATATATATAAGAAAGAGATTTGCCATGTGTTTTGGACCCTAAGTCATACCTGACCGTAAGACACACCCAGTTTTTAGAGCAGAAAAACAAGAAAAAATATTCTGAACCAAATAGTACCAGTATGCTAAAATGTTCTGGGTACCACACCTTTGGACCATAAGATGCACCCTCATTTCCCCCTCACTTTTGGGGGGGGGGAATGTATCTTATGGACCGAAAAGTATGGCATATCAAGTGGTAATTCTATGTCAAGAAAACACCTCAGCACAGTCCATCCAAAGTCTGTAAATCCAATACTAGCCCATAAGTCCACCTTCAGACTCACACAGACACATGCAATGATACAGAAGGCAGGAAGATCCCAGGCCAGGTGTGTGGTCATGTGTGTGGGTCCAAGGGTAGTGACAACATGGCAGGGCTGGAGTAGTTCTCGGGGTGTTCAACAAGCAAGAGAGTAAAGAAGGAGATGGGGCAGGGTCACCCCCAAGGCCACAGCATCAGGCTGTGATCTGATTGATGAGTTGGACTCCACCCCTAGCCAGGAGTAGCTTGTTGACATAAAATCATCTAACTGCCACATGACCTTTTCAGAGAAACAGAGGTATTCCAGTCCAGGGTGCTATATGGCAAGAAAGAAAGCTGACCAGACAGCAGACTTCTTTTCATGGAGGACCTCACAAGACAAGGAACTTAGAAATGACTTCAGGGGCAATCATATACTGTTTAAAGAGTGTAAGTCCATTGACACTGTCAGTCTTGTGTTTGATGGAGTTTATTCACAAGGCTGCATTGTGTTGACTGGATTGAAAGCTAGCCTGGCTGGAGAGAGGGAGGCTTTGAAATAATACAGGTGTGTGCGATAAAGCAGCAATAGTGAAGAAAAGAGACTTTAATGATTGATAAATAATGGTGAGGCTTTATTTGATGGGCGCTTGTGGAGCTCGACTGGGGGATGATTTGGAGATTTTGTTGCTGTTCAGGTACTGTTGGTGCTGTTGAGTTGGTTCTGACTCAGAGACCCTATGTTAACTAAAGTAACCAGATTTTAAGCGGGCCATCATTGACCGGGAGAAGAGGGTTTCTTGGTCAAACATTTGGTCTATATGAAGAAACAAAAATGTTCATAGAATGCAAAAATAGTATTGTAATATGTTTATTTAATTTTAAAACGC
>PVJH01043299.1:0-13697 GCA_004026705.1 Nesogale talazaci | reverse complement strand
GTGGCAACGGGGGCGGGGGTGGGGCCGAGCTGGCTGCCCTGGTCTGTGGCCCCTCCAGTTGCTGGGTGATGAATGGGGGCGAGGGTTTGGGGGCTGGGCAGGGTCTGAGGATTGGTCCGCGAGCACAGTTTAAAATCTTCGGGAGCTTGTGAGTTTTTACTGCTGGCATCTCGGCCTGGGATGAGCCAGCACGCAGAGGTCCCATTGCGAGTGTGTGACGTGTCTTAGTCCATCTGCCATTCGCTCCCCTCCCCCTCCCCGCCGTATCCTTAAGAGGAGCTCAAGCTAAACCTTGAGGTTAGCAGTTCAAAGCCACAGGCTGCTGGGGGTGCAGGGAAGGGGAGAGGCTTTCTATTCCCATAAAAAAATTAGTCTCATCCAGCCTATCTTATCTAGATAGACTTACAGAGATAATAATATGCATCAAAAAACCAGACATTGTTCTGTTAAATTGACGTTCCATGATGCTCACCTTCCTGACACGATTGCTGAAGACAAATGTGTGCGTAAGCAGGGGTGGTGAAGAAGCTGATGGTGCCCGGCTATCAAGGGATATAGTGTCTGGGGTCTTCAAGGCTTGAAGGTAAACAAGCGGCCATCTAGCTCAGAAGCAACAAAGCCCACATGGATGAAGCACACCAGCCTGTGTGACCACGAGGTGTCAAAGGGATCAAGCATCAGGCATCAAAGAACTAAAAATTATATCACTGTAAACGAGGGAGAGTACAGATTGGGAACTCAAAGCCCATTGGTAGGTGAACTGACATCCTCTTACAGAAGAGTCGCCAGGAGGAGATGAGCCAGTCAAGGTACAAGGTAGCAAAAATGAAATATGCAACTTTCCTCTACTTCTTAAATGCTTCCTCCTCACCCCACCCCTGAATATCATGATCCCAATTCTACCTTACAAATCTGGGTAGACCAGAGGATATACATTGGTACAGATAGGAGCTGGAAACATGGGGAATTCAGGACAGATGATCCCTTCAGGACCAGTGGTGAGAGCAGTGAGAGCAGAAGGGTGGGGGGAAGGTGGAGTAGAAAAGGGGAACCGATTGTAGGGATCTACATATCACCTCCTCCCTGGGGTACGGACAACAGGGAAGTGGGTGAAGGGACACATCGGGCAGTGTATGATATGACAAAATAATGGTAATTTGTAAATTATCAAGGGTTCGTGAGGGAGAGTGGGGAGGGAGGGGAAATATGAGGAGCTGATAGAAAGGGCTTAAGTAGAAGGAGGATGAGTTGAGGGTGATGAGGGCCACAAGTGTACAAATGAGCTTGACACAATGGATGGATATGTGGATTGTGATGAGTTGTATGAGCCCCCCCAAAATGATATATTTTTTTAAGTTACGGTCTCAAAAGCTCTTTGGGGAAGTTCGACCCTGTCCAATGAGTCACTGTGAGTGGGGATCACTTGATGACAGTGAGGTGCTTGGGGTCCACTGTCTCTGGGCTAGGGAGTCCGGCATCTGAAATATGGAGGTCTTAATACCACTGCACTCCACTGTCAGGAAACCTTTGTCTGCTGGAAGGCAGAGACTTTCGTAGAGAAATGGAAAGGGGACTCCACTTCCTCCTGCTGAACTCAGCATCTTTTACTATTAAAGGGACAGGAATTCCTTTACCTTTATTTTTTTAGAATGACACACTGTAGCCTGTGCTTTGAATTCCCTCCGTTCTCGCTCACCTATTAGCCCAAACTTTCACGAACGATAAGTGTGGTCGGACGCAGGTCTCGTATTCAAAACCCAGACCATCGCACCTGGGCCTGATTTAGAAGAAACGTTTCCACGAAACCTGGGGCAGCATTGGCACGATTTCATTTCACAGGCGGGTGAGGGGACTTGGGGCAGTAGGGTGGGGAATGGAACGGGTAAGGTGGAGGGCATGAGTGGGGTTTAGCCTTACAGGTAAATATGCAGGTGACTTTTGCTTTTTCTCCCCAAAATTATTTTAGCCAAACATGACAGAAAGGAAGAATGGCAAGGATCTTGAATTGTTTGGGCTTTGGCGCAGGCAACCACAGTGGCACTTAAAAGGATGAAATCAAATCTAAAGCTTCCCTTTGATGTTTATTGCGGGTTGCTCAATGGGCTCTCACCATGAGGTTGGCAGTTCGAATGCACCAGCTGCTCCTAGGGAGTGGTGGCGGTGGGTGGGTGGGTGGGGGTGATGATGAGACTCTCTGCTCCAGGAAAGATGTACAGCCTTGGAAACTCAAAGGGACAGTAGTTCAGTTCTGTCCTGTAGGGTCACTTTGTGTTGGAATCTCCCTCCTGGCTGTGAATTCGGTTGGTTTTGGAACCGTAAGATCAAAGGTTTAAAGTCACCATTTGCTCCTGGGGAGAAAGATAAGACTATCTGCTCTGGTAAAGATTTACAGCTTTGAAAATCCTATAGACTAGTAGTTCTCAACCTTCCTAATGCCACGACCCTTTAATACAGTTCCTCATGTTGTGGTGACCTCCCCACCATAAAATTATTTTCATTACTACTTCATAACTATAAAATTTTGCTACTGTTATGAAGCGGGTGACCCCTGTGAAAGGGTCATTTGACCCCCAAAGGGGTGACAACCCACAGGTTGAGAGCCACTGCTATAGATGGTCTCTATGTTAGAACTGGCTGGAGGGCAGTGAATTTGGCCTGGGTTTATAGCTTCGGGAATGCAGCCGTGTTTTAAATTGACGTTTCTAGTTTTGACTGTATTTGCTGACAAGACTGAGCTGTGCCTAGTTCTCATGACCTGTTTCCTCTTCCTCTGTTTCCATGTCTCGATTCCTTTGCGCCATTTAGTTGTCTACTTGAATATTCTGTTAAAACCATCATCCAAAGGCCTACTATGTGCTGCCACAAAGCTTGACTTGTGAGAAGAGCCAGAGATGGCCAGAGGTGCAGATCAGGTGGGCTTTGCAACAGAAAAAGTCATAAACTAGGAGAGATGCCCCGGATAATGTCATTGGTCTCTGCTCGGCTGCTAAGCAAAAGGTTATCAGTTCAAATTCACTTGACAGTGTCTGGTAAGCAAGGCCTGGTGACCTACTTGATGGCAGCAAGTGAGAGCACAAAGGACTGTTCCAGAGAATCGTAACCATTTTCCCCTCAGTACATTCACTGAATAGACATCAAGCACACACACACACACACACGCGCGCGCGCACACAGATGGGTCAGAAGTGGAGTCTTCCTGAATTTAGCTTGCTTCTTGCCTTGCTGAGTTTTGACAAGGGCCGGAGAAGCGAACAGTCTCCCATTTCTAGTGTGGATGGCCTCTCTCTCCACCTGTTCTGAGCAGGGTAGAGTAGAGATCCTGGCTAGATATATCACCCGCGTTGCCTGGTAACGCTGATGCACAGTGAGACCACCATTCTGTAAGGACCGGGAGGTGTGGGAGTTACAGGTGACCAGCCATGAAGGTGCATTCGCGGGGCATTTTCTAGGTGATTCCTCACCTGCTATGTCCAGGAGAGCCTTTTCGGCTGTTTGGGAAAGGCAGCCAGGAAGGTTTCCTCGGAGGAGATGGACAACTCATAAGGCCACGACTGGACTGTGCTGCAGACTCAAATGGTCCAAAGGGTGAGATTGTAAAATGACAGGGTCCCAAGCAGGGATGGGAACATCTGACCTCTGGCCGGTGAGACCTGAGAAATCATCCTGGCTAGCTGGTATCATCTATCTCATCAAAGGGAAGCTTTCCCAGCTGTCGCATTAGGGGGTAAGCGAATGAAACCTCTGACCACAGCCTTGTCTTTTGATCTCGTGACTGCTCCTTTCTTGAACATTGATGGCAGACCCAAGGAAGACAGCCTTCAGTTCTGACCAATAGTGACCTCATGCACAACAGAACGAAACGCTGCCCCGTCTCACGCCATCTTCACCATGGTGCCTGGGCCCGTCGTTGCAGTCACTGTGTCCATCCATCTCCTTGAGGGACTGCCTCTCTTTCACCGCCCCTCCGCTTTACCAAGCATGACGTCCTTCTCGAACGACTGGCCCCACCTGACAGCATAGTCCGGCCTCTAAGGAGGCAGTATTTCTCTGGCTGTATTTCTTTCAAGACAGATGGCTTTTTCCTTTCAGCAGTCTGGGGCACTTTCAAGATTCTTCTCCAAGCACCGCAATTTAAATGCATCACTTCTTCTTCCCTCTTCCTTAGTCATCGTCCAACTTTCATATGCATATAAGAAAATACCGTAGCTTGGATCAGGCATACTTTCAGTTCTCAAGGTAATCCCCTTGCTTTTCAACACTTTGAAGAAGTCTTGTGCGGCAGAGGCACCTCATGCAACTTGCCTTTTGATCTCTTGACGGCTGCTTCCACGAGCATGATTGAGAATCCCAGCAAGACAAAACCCTTGACAACTTACCCCTTCTCTCCATTTACCATTAAACTAGAGCATTTATCATTGTTCTAGTTGTCAGGACTTTGGTCTTCCTTGAGTTGTCGTCCACACTAATGACAATACTTGATCTTCATCAGCAAGGGCTTCTTCCTCTTCCTCCACAAGCAGGGTGTGTCATCTGCAGAGGTTGTTGATAAGTCTTCTTCCAATCCTGATGCCATGTTCTTCTTCAGATAACCCAGCTTCTCTGATGATTTGCTTAGCACACAGATGTAATAGGTGTGACAAGATGAAAGGTATTGCACACCTTTCCTGATTTTAAATCACACGTATTCCTTTGTTTTATTTGAATAACTGCCTCTTGATTCATGTACGAGTTTTACATGAGCACAGTGAAGGGTTCTGCACGTCCCATTCTTCTGGAAGTTACCCAGAGTGTGTTATGACCTCCACAGTCAAGTGCCTTTGCAGAGCCAATGAAACACAAGTAAATATTTTCTGGTATCCCCTCTGACATCAACAATGATATCCCTTCTTCCATGTCCTTTTCTAAATCCAGCCGGAACCTCTGACTGTTCCCTGTCAAAGTCCTGCTGCATCCACTGTTAAATGAGCTTCAGCAAAATTTTACCGACGTATGATATCGTTTTATAATATCAGCGTACTCTTGGGTCCCCCTTCATTGAAATGGGCACGGATATGGATCTCTTCCAGTCGGTTGGCCACGTAGCTGTCTTCCAGATGTCCTGACCCAGATGAGTCAGTGCGTCACCAGCTTGTGGAAACATTATAGTTCCTACAGTCTTGTTTTCACCTTCTGCTCTCAGAGCAGCTTGAAGTGCTTCCTTCAGTAGCATTGGTACTGACCAAAGAGACCAGGTTCCTTTTTTTTTTCCTTCATTACTTTTATTGGGGGTTCTTACAGCTCTTAGAACACTCAATATATCATTTTTATCAAGCATATTTGTACACATGTTGCCATCTTCATTTCCACATATTTTCTACTTGAGCCCTTGGTATAAGTTCCTTTTTCCCCTTCCTTTTTTTAAAAAAATAAATCATTTTGGGGGCACTCATACAACTCCCATCACGATCTGTACATACATCAATTGTATGCAGGCCACATTGTGAGCAGGCTCATTTTTAAATCGACAATTTTGTATGGCCAGTGAATGATGTTCTGGGTACCCACATGGCCCTTGGTCAAAAAAAGGTTCCTCGCCCCTGGTCTAAAGGAGCCTGCAAATCTGAGTGTCAGTGCCCTGTCTCCAGCTGGATATCCAGGGCCTGCTGTGTAAACTACCCATCGATACTATGCTCCCTAAAGTTCCCATGGCCTTTGGCAAGAAAGAGTCTACCATTTTCAGAACTTCCAAGACCTTCTTTTACCTCCACTTCTTCAGGAATCCTGGTAGGGGAGTGGAGTTTGCACCCCCAATCACACCACAGGAGAAGGGTGAAGTTTCCTGTTCTTGTCAACATTTACAACTTCAGGAGTCCACCAGGTCAGTGTTAGCTTTTCCCCATAAGGTGGCTATGAGTCAGCCTCAAATCAATGGCAATGAGTTTGTGTGTTTGTTTCAAACTGTGCTCAGGAGCGCTGGTGGTGCTATAGGCTGAGACAGATGTTCAACCCCCCTAGCTGCTACCTGGTGGAGTCTGGTTGCTTCTGCAAAGATTGACACTCTCAGAATCCCACAGGGTCAGTCTCCTCTGCCCTTTAGGGTCACTATGATAGAGGATACTCAATGGCAGTTAGTTTAACTTCGTTCAGAAGACCCTGAGTGGTGAAAATGCTTATCACGCGAGGTCGCTAACAGAAAGGTTGCACAGGCAAATCTGGCCTGGGATGCCTTGGGAGAAAGACCTGGGGATGAAATTCTGCCAAAGCCAGTCCCTGCAAAACTGATGGAGAAAACACAGTTCTCTCATTCCTGACTTCCCACTCAGCCGTCAAAACCGCTGTGGTACGTGGTTGTCCAATATTCTTCTTGTGGCATCTTTTTAGTTACTGAGACCTCCCCATAGCCTGTTTCAGAGTCCAAACTGCCCATTGTCTTAGCCATAGATTTTCCCCCAAACCTGCACTTTCCCATCTTGAACCTGAGTTCTTCCTGGTCTCCAGGGAATACCCCTTGTTTAGCTCCTAAGCCTGACCCGAAAGCCCAAACCCACTGTTGCCTCCAGTGGACTCCAACTCAGTCTCTCCAGGAGAGAGGAGGTGGTCCCAAGGGTTTCCGAGGCTGCCAGTCCCAATGGGAGTAGACAGCTGTATCCTTCCTCCCCTTGGAGCAGCTGGTGGGTTTGAACCACCAACCTTGGGGTTAGCAGCTGGATCTTTGTGCCCCCGCACCACCAGGGCTCCTTCTAAACATGAGGGCCGGACTGTCTTTTGAAATCTGGTGAAGGTGGTGCGTCCACAATACCTGGCCAGGAACGTTCTCCAGGCAGAGCAATAAGTCACTGAAAGGCACTTGCAGGGCGTGAACCAGCAGCTTTCCACCGAGGGCGGCTTCAAGAGAGGGTCGCGGGTGTGCTCTGGTGATTGTTGTCCCAGCCAGACACAGAAGGCTCTGTAGTGGTTAGGCATTGCGCTGCTAACGGCAAGGCCAGCAGTTGGAAACCACCAGCTGCTTCTCGGGAGGAAGATGGCGCTTTCTACTCCCCTCGTGAGTTCCAGTCTCAGGAACTCACGGGGGCTGTTCTCCACTGTCCTCCGGGGTGGTCGTGAGTTGGCATCAACTCGGTGGCGGTGAGTTGACGCTGAGTTTGGTTTCTTGGAGAGAGGTGTACTTGTGAGCAAGAGGTGGAGCTTGTGGTAACCTAGTGGTTGGCCCACGACCCCTTCCGACTCACAGCAACAGTCTAGAAGGTTTCTGAGACTGCTCATCTTCCCAGGATGGTACAGCATCAACTTCCTGCTGAATGAGGTAGCAGCTGGTGGGTTTGAACCACTGACCTGGAAGTTCCTGCCCAACACTTAACCCCCCCGCCCCACTGCTAGAGCCCCTTAAGTGCGTATAGGCTACTTGAACTCTGTACTCAAGGAGCCCTGGTGGCACAGTGGGTCAGGTACTAGTCTGTGAACCCACCAGCTACTCTTCAGGAGACAAATGCTGCTGTCCACTTCTGTCAAGATTTAAAATCCCAGAAACCCCAAGGGGCAGTTCTACCCTGGGCCGTACAGTCCTTCTGCACGGAATGGGCTCCACGGTGGGGGTGTTGGCGCCAGCAGCCCAGGACACATTCGGTGTTCTATGCGATGGTCTTCATTCAAAGTCATTCGTGGTCTGCCTGATTCCTGGTCTGGCCGTTGCGTGCATGCAAGGTGATGGATAGCACTATGATTGGGCCAGAAACCCCTTGACCTTCAAGGTGACACCTTTGCTTGGCAATGCTGGAAAAGAGACCTCGTGCAGCAGATTTCCCCAGCATCACATGGCGTTCGAGTCCCTCACGGCTGCTTGCACAGCCAATGATAGGGGATCATCGCGCAAGGGTTCCCTTGGCAACTTCAATCTGTCCTGTTTAGCATGGTGCCACTTATGGGGCCAGCGAGAGGAGTTCTCCTCCTCCCCTTAAGGGGTTTTTTAGTGTTTTAGGTTCTTTCTTCAAAACCACCTAAAGTGGAGTGTGTCTTCACAAAGAATCCCAAGCACTTTTTTCATGAGTCTTCCAAGGTCCTTAGTGAGGGTACAGTGATCAAGGAGAATATGGCTTCCCCATTCTATGCACCAAGTTGGGACAGCCTCCATGGCACACTGTAAGATTTCTCAGCTCTTACTTATTGTTTGGGCTTGGGGCTACATGCACATATACATATACACCATATATATACATACATATACATATATTGCTATCTGTGTTAGATTGGGTTCTGTATAGAAACAAAACCAGGGTTGCTTGTATATATGTCTGTAGGAAGATATTTCTATCAAGGAATGGCTTACACAGGTGTAGACAGAGGTTAAATCCTGTCTGGTTCAAGTTTGCATAGTTCACTGACAGTTCCTGGGACTGGCAGATAACACAACAGGAGACTGAGGAACCAGACTAGGATGATGAAACAGAGAGCAGGGGGCACAGGCTGGTGGATGCAGAGAAGGATGGGAGAGTAGGAGGCAGGGGAATAATGGAGCTGATACCAAGGGCTCAAATAGAAAGAAAATGTTTTGGAAAGCATGATGGCAACATATGTACAAATGCGCTTGACACCATGGATGAATGCATGGATTGTGATAAGAGCTATAACAACCTCCAATAATATTATTTTTTAAAAAGTTAAATGTCCTTCTACATAGGCTCCAGTCTTTCATACCTAGGTGTCTATCCGAGAGAGAGAGAGAGAGAGCTAGCCTAATGAATCCACCACTGTGGGTAGTCTACTGATGGTTCTTGGGATCAGCAGGCAACACAACAGGAGATCGAGGAACCAGATGAAGGATTCAACTCCAGCAGAAGGTGAAGGACCAAAGAGGATTCAACCCTTCTTGATCTCTTTCTCCTAGACAAGAAGGCTTGTGACACCAAGGAGGTATCAATAACACAATCGATAGATTGAA
The DNA here is from genome assembly GCA_004026705.1 of Nesogale talazaci. Classification (NCBI taxonomy): domain Eukaryota; kingdom Metazoa; phylum Chordata; class Mammalia; order Afrosoricida; family Tenrecidae; genus Nesogale; species Nesogale talazaci. The sequence continues at coordinate 4,783 of PVJH01043299.1, read as the reverse complement.
CTCTCCCCCTACCCTTGACCAGGAGTGTCTAGTTGACTGGGGCAGTCATTGATCTGTGTCAATTTCAGCACTGGAAGTATAGGGGCGGAGTCTAGCCTATCAATCTAGAAATAGCCAATGAGGTCTCTGTGTGGGCATGACTTTCTACTGAGAATTCTGAAAAGTGTCATGAAATTTCCCAATAGGAGGTAAGAGAACATAGACTCAGTTCCTTGGAGATGAACTACTGACAAGACAAGGTGGTAGCATAGACCCTGAGTCCTAGGGACTGAAGGAGCTGAAGGAGAAGCCCCGTGGGCTTATCCTGGTGGCACCAGATCTCTGGGACTAGAGAAGCCACGTGAAGACTCTTTCCAGTCCTGAGATGCTTCTAACACCTATGGATACTGCTGATGGACCCTGAGCCCTGGAAATGAGGAGCTATGGGGAGACCCCTGCCAGCACTGGGCTGCTTCTATTGCCACTGGACACACAAGACTCAGCACCCACTGGCCTGATTGTTCTGGTGTCATTGCATGTGCTTCATGAGTCAGAAGGAGACTTTATAGACAGGGATTGAACATATGGGCTAATATCGGACTTTTGACCTTGGACTGGACTGGGATGGGATGTTTTCTCAATGTTCCATTCCTTTTGTATATAAACCTTTCCTTTATATCCATATGCATGTTTATGAATTTGTTTCTCTAGTCTACCCATACTAACACAATGACATATGCCTAACCATCCCACCGTCTGTTGATGTTCTTGACTTTGACATCTTGACTGTGAGATCTTCTCAGGTTTGAGAAAGCCTCAGGGCCACACAGAAGCCATAGTGCTGTAGGGATATTGTGGTTTCTGGAGATAGCTTCTGCTTCTTATTGTGTGAGACTTCATGCACACTGTTTCAGAATGGACCCACTACCCAAACACCTCTAAACTCCAGACTCCAAACTCACTGCCATCAAGTTAATGCCGACTCTGGGTGGCCCTATAGGACAGGATAGAACTACCTCTGTGGGTTTCCCAGACTGAAGCTCTTTATGGGAGCAGAAAGCCTCATCTTTTTCCCTCAGAGTTGCTGGGGGTTTCAAACTGCTGACTTGGTGGTTTGTAGCCTAGCATGTGACTGTTGCTCCTCCAGGACCTCTAGTGGGAAGAAAGACACGTGGAATAATGTGGAAACCAACAGTTCCTCTGATGGTGGGAATATGGTCTTGGAGGAAAGTGAAAACCTTTGTAGAGTTAAAGTTGTTATCCATCCTTGCTAATCAGAGAATCTGTCCACACAAGTGCAAAGTCAATATACAACTGACTTAGGCAGTTAGCCATTGAATTGAGCTCCCCACTGAAGGCCAGTAAGAATTTCCCTATGCAATTGTGTATCAAACAATTAAGAAGTGGAAGCCCTGGATATGAAAATGTCAGCTGATCCAAAGTCTAAACATTTTTTTTTCTTCCACAATACATAGCAGGTGTAAAAACTTTTCATTTCAAATTGGCTGTTCTTCAAAGCCATGCTGCAAACCACACATTACAATAGTCAGGAAAATAAGCAAGGAAAAAAAAAGAAAAGAAAAGAAAGAATTACTAGTAGGGGTGGGAACCTGCAAAAAGAAAATAAATAAAGCAGGGAAGATTCCTTTTGGCAATATTTTAGGGTTGTGTTTTCATGTTCAAAATGGAGAGAATGAAAGAAATATTCAAGAATACTGACAAGCAATAGTTTGTGTATAACTTATTTTTTTAGTTATGTTGTCATAACTAGTATTCTCTACCTTTATATCTAGGTTCTACGATGCATTGCAGACAATAGTGATGATTATAGGTTGATTAGGGATGTTAATAGTTGTGATGCAAGTGAGAAACACTCAGGATGCAGTTGTTCCTCAGCACATGCCACACCGTTCTCTAATAAACGCCCAAGGGACATGCCACTCCACTGTAGGCCCCAAACAGAAAGCTTTCAGTTCAATTCCCAGTGAACCCAGCTAATTGAAGAGAATGCCTAGGAGCAGCTTACTCCAGTAAGCTTCTGCCCCAATGCACTCAGTTCCACCTCCAGGAGTCAGCAAGCCCAGCTCCCCCAATTAAGTACTCAGAGACACCCTACTCCTCAAGCCGGCCTTCTGCTCAAAACCACTCAGGTTTATTTGCTCCACGGGCTAGAAAGTCCACCACTGTGTTTCATGCTCTGGCTGTGGATCAAACGATTGTCATCTCCAGTGTTTTGATGGGTCAGTTTTCTACAGTAGATCACCAGGCCTTTCTTCCCAGCCCATCTTAGTTTGGAAGCTCTCCTGAAATTTGCTCAACACCATGACAACGTGAACGGCTCTAATGATTGGCTGGGATTGAGCCTGGGTCTCCTTCATGGAAGATGGACTTCTCCTTAACGACAGTCAGAGGCAATACTATCCAGACTGGACAAGTGTGATACCTGTTGAAACTTCATCTCAGACACTTTGTGTTACTTGTGACTTAATGGATTTAGCACCATGAGAGAGAAAGCGAAAGTCCTCAGCTGCTGAGAGTCACTGGATGCTTGCATCAGAACATACTGAAGCCCCCTCTTTAAACACTGTAAAATCAGAAGGTACCAAAAGGCACAGCACATCTCCCTCCAAATTAAGCTCCCATGGAAGAAATGGGAGGAGTGGCATTCCATTGTCGGGAATGCAATCAACAAGGTGAAACAAAAGCAGTATGAGTTTTTTTTGAGTATGCATTGTTGAATGGAAAACAGATTTGTTCTGTAAACCGTCACTCAAGGTACCATAAAAGAATATATCAAAACAAAAACTTGAAAAAGAAAAGAAACCTCCCATGTAAATACCTCATCCACACATGTAACTCGGGGCATAGTGTATGCAAATAGTACACGGGGTCGGGAGATGGGGCTGTGCCTATGAAAATAACCCATGGGTCAAAAATTAAACAAAAAGGGCTCATCATTTGCATAGAATATGCCTCTTAAGAGTGTTGAAAAGCAAAGATAACATCTTGAGCACTGGGCTCAGCAGATGAAGACATGCTATTGTCAATGGTTTCCTATGGATGTGAAAGATGGACCCTGAATAAAGAAGGCTAAAGAGGGGGAAAAAAAGAATGCAGAATATTGAAGAGACTCCCCCACCTCCCACACACATACTTCCTGCTTTCCACGTCGCTGTGATCATCCAGCCACTCAACTCTCTCCTGGGAAGGTGGCCAGTAGAGCCGGTCTCTTCTGCACGCTTCCAGAGATGTAGTCTAGATCTTTGTTGGGTAAGCACTGGACACAAGGTTGATGGTTGAAACCCCACAGCTTCTCCCAGGGAGAAAGATGAGGGTGTCCGCTCCTATAGCATCTCAGAAACGCGGAGCTGAGCCCCGGTGGCGCAGTGGTTGTGCGCGGGACTGCGGCCCCCTGGGATGGAGGTTCAATTCCAGCTCCACAGGAGCAAAGGCTGGGCCTCCTACTCCCACCACCAGAGGGCAATGATGCCCCCCCAAAACCAACCCCCCCCCAAAAATCTCAGAAATGCTATAGAGGGTCTTCTGTGAGTTGGTGTTAATTTGATGGCAGTAGATGTGACAAATAGATGGCTCTTGCCCCTTTTTCTTGCCTGTGGATGCTCTTGTTATTTCTTTTGTTGTCATTAAATTTGTGTTTGTTTAGTGTTTAAAATTTTCATCTTTTTTCTTTTGATGAGCAGGATGGTTTATTTTCTTTGTTATTACCCCCAAACTTACCTTTATCTTACTGAGTTTAACTATTTCTTGATATCACCTTGACTTCCTTTCCACTTATTTTCCTTTTTTGGATTATGTACAGATGTGCATCTCTGGTTTCCTATTTTCAATCTTGCAGTTTTATTTTATTTTTTGAGAATTCTCAACATTGATATCTGACTGATGCTGTCATGTGTCTTTTTGTTTTGTTTTTGTTTTTTGGGGGCATCACTGCCCTCAGGTGGTGGGAGTAGGAGGCTCAGCCTTTGCTCCGTGGAGCTGGAATTGAACCTCCATCCCAGTGGGCTGCAGTCCCGCGCACTACGCCACCGGGGCTCAGCCCTGTCATGTGTCTTAATATCAAGTTCTTGTCTGATGTTGTTGGCTCTCTGTCTAAAGGACACCCCCATTTAAAAAAAACAACTTTTCATTTATGTTTCTGGAAATGTCCTAGTTATGCCACTGGATTTGAAAGAAAGTTTTTCTCGATATATAATTCATAGTTGGAAATCTTTTTCATTCAATATTTTATAAGCATCATCCCTTTTGCTTTCTTGCTTGCATGGTTCCTGCTGAGAAATCAGAGTTTATCTGTCCCCCTTTGTAAGTAACATTTGATTTTTCCCACACAACTTTTGGGATTCTTTTTTAGTCTTTGGTTTTTGGAATTTTGATCGTATCTCTTGATGATTTTCTTTTGGAACCTATCTTGTATGGATGGGGTGCATTGAGTTTCTTGGGTGGATAGCTTTGCTTTCATGACTTTGGAGTGATTTTCTATCAGCATGTCTTTAAAGATTCTCAGTGCTTTTTTTTGGGGGGGGGGTCTCTTCCTGTTCTAGAATTTCAATGGCTGGTTCCACATGAATCCTTTGGATTGTGGTCGTTATCATTACTTACGGTTGAGTTGGTTCTGACTCATGGGGACCTTTTTGTACAGCAGACCAAAAAATGCCCAGTCCTGTGCCCCCTCACAACTGTTACTTTGTTTGAGCATGTGGTTGTATTACTGTGTCAAGGCATATCATTGAGAGCCTTCCTCAATTTTACCAACCTTACAATTTACTATGATGTATGTGCCCCCCCC
>PVJH01043297.1:0-13652 GCA_004026705.1 Nesogale talazaci | reverse complement strand
CCTGTTAATAACTCACAACTGAATCATACTCCTACCAGCACCCCACCCCACCACCACCACATTCTCTTACCCATCAGGAAAAAGAAGCAATGTACCCAATCAGCATGGTCCAGTGCAGGCATGTGCTGGAGTTACAAGGACAATGGCTAGATGAGACAAATCAGTAAATCCCTGCAGCACAAGGTCTTCCCCCTACCACAGGCGTCTCCACGTCTCCCCCACTTTTCACCCTGTCTCACTGCTGTTCGTCATAGTGCACAGCCCATGCTGACCTCCAGAAGTCAGACTGTCATCCACTGACAGGGCCATCTGCACAACCTCCATTCCAGACCCTGTCTCCTCCTTTCTAGAGACCCAGCTCAGTTGCTTACAGCCGCCTTTGGCCACTCCTCCTGTCTCATCCTTTCACGGTGCCTTGTCTTCTCTCTGGCCATCCAGTACTGCCACCTCCTCCACACTAGGTATCTCCCAAGACTTGACCCTCTGTAGTCTCTATCTCTCATTTCACCTCACCCACTTGAGACTAGTTGCCTGATCTTTACCCTATTCACAGTTCTATCCTCAAGTCTGACACATAAAATACTTAGCAAACTGGGGGTAGGGGGGAGAAATGAGGGCTCAAGTAGAAAGAAAATGCTTTGAAAATGATGATGACAACATAAGTAGAAATGTGCTTGACACAATGGATGGATGGATGGATGGATGGTCATAAGAACTGTAAGAGTCCCCAATGAAATGATTTTAAAGAGCTGAGCCCCGGTGGCGTTAAGTGGTTGAGTGCGGGACTGTAGTCCATGGGCTTCGCAGTTCAAATCTAGCAGCGGCTCTCAGGAGCAGCACTGGGTAGCTCCCATGACCACCAGAGGGCAGTGATGCCCCCCAAAAATTATTTTAAAAAAACACTTGGATTACAAAAAAAAAAGTAATAAGCATCTTTGAATAAACCAATAGAACACTGAATGCATTGAACTAGGTGCCTACACCTTTGGTAAGATTTAAGCACATGACAATTTCATCAAAAAGTCTATGGGTTTGATGGCTATGGTGGTGAAGTAAATTCCTTGGATATGACATTTTCCCTTGGTTCTTTGCGGTGGGGGGGATAGCTTGATTTTTCAACTAAGCCCTAGTTTTCTACCCCAGAGGATTTATTGCTTTTGTCCAAGTTGAAAAGTTACCATTTCCCAGGTACCCTGTAGATAACTTGGTCCTGATGCCTTTGTCTGATCCTTGGCTGCAGCCTGCCCTGTGATTGGGATGCAGCTTGCAGGGATTGATCAATAAAATCTACAAATGAAGTATCTGTGGCCCACTAAAGGGAGGATTAGTCTGTTCCTGGCATGGGTGGACCCTGCCTTGAAATGGATAAGGAGTGAGGTACATACAGCCAACCTCGCAGAAATTTTTCAGGCAGAACCAAATAGTAAAAGAACTAGAAGGAAGAAAGAAACAAACAGAGAAAGGCAAGGAGTCCACTTAAAAGAGCTGTCACAGGGAAGACAGCGAAAGGCCCTAGAGCGGTGGTTCTCAACCATCCTAATGATGCAACCCTTCAATACAGTCCCTCATGTTGTGGTGACACCCTCCCCCCCAACCATAAAATTATTTGCGTCGCTACTAAATAACTGTGATTTTCCCACTACTGTGAATTGGTTGACCCCTGTGAAAGGGTTGTTCAACCCCCAAAGGGGTTGCAACCCACAGGTTAAGATCCATTGCCCTAAAGGAATTCTATGGTAGAGTCAGTAATGACAGACAGCAGAACCAAGAAGAACCTGCTCTTGGGTGGGGGTTGGTGGGCCGTGCACAGTATGAGCTATGAGTAGGACTTAAAGAAGGCCTGCCCTTACTCAAGTATTCCCCCAATACAATTCCCCCCCTTTTTCTAATAATTCGGAAGTCTGAATGCTCACTTTCCCAACATGATCGCTAAGGACAAAGCAGATGCGTAAGCAAATGTGGCGAAGAAAGCTGATGGTGCCTGGCTCTCAAAAAATATATGATCTGGGGTCTTAAAGGCTTAAAAATAAACAAGTGACCATCTAGAAATAACGAAGCCCACGTGGAAGAAGTACACCAATAGAATGATTTTTTCTTAAATCCAGCACTATATCAAAAAAATAATTCAACATGACCAAGTGGGATTCATTTCAGGAAGACAGGATGGTTCGAGGGAGGGAGAGGGGAATCAATGCAATTCAACACAAAATAAGTCAAAGAATTTTTTAAAAAGTGATCATATTCATTTTAAAAATCAACACACGTGTGCTTCAGAGTCGTATCTTCTCACCATACTTACTCAATCGTCTGCCGAGCAAGTCATCAGAGAGGCTAGATCATATGAGGGAGAACGTGGCGTCGGGATTGCAGGAAAGCTTACTAACAAACTCTAATAAGCGAGAGGACGCAACCTTGCTTATTGAAAATGAGTCCTTGAGGTACTTGCTGATGAAGATCAAGGACTGCAGCCTCCAGTATGTATTACGACTCCAGAGAAAGAAGACCAAAATCTTCACAATTGGACCAATAGGTAACATCCTAATAAACAGAGAAAAGGCTCAAGTTGTCAAGGATTTTGTCTTGCCTGGATCCATAATCAATGCTCATAAGCAGCAGCCATGCTATCAAAGATGGGCTGCATTAGGTCAATCTGTTGCACAAGACCATTGTATAGAGGATTGAAAAGCAAGGAAGTTATTTTGAGGTCAGAGGTCTGCTTGACCCAAGGCCATGGTGTTTTCCATTGCCTCCTATGCATGTGAAAGTCAGACTCTTGATAAAGAAGACTGAAGAAGAATTGACACATTCAAATTGTGATGCTGACGAAAAATAGGGAAAGTATCTGGGCTTGCTAAAGGGACAGATTGATCTGCCGTGGCAGGAGTACAGGAGAGACCAGTCTCTGCAGCAGGACTTCATGTTGATAAAGTAGAGGGCCAGAGAAAAGAGAAAAGTCATCAAGGAGAGAGATTGACCCCCGTGGCTGCAGCAATTGGCTCAAGTACAGGAGCACTTGTGAAGCCGGCACAGGGCTGTACAGTGTTTTAGTCTGTTGTGCACAAGCGAGGTCCCCACCCCATAGGGAGCATCCACTGGGCGCCTCCGTCCTTTGGGATGCCAGAGATGAAGTCAGTAGACACCCAGACTATAAGGAATTCACAGTCTTGTCAAAGAATCACAAAAAAAAAAACTGTTCACACTGTCATTGAAGGTAACATTTATAGTGTGTATACTTTTCTGAATAGTATGTCTCACAATAAAATAAATAAATAGAATCTGCCCCTGAACTGGAACCTGTGGGGCAGCCGTGAGTGCCAGCAATGTGAGCTGAGCCAGGAGCAGTTAGAATTCCCAGACTGTAGAGGCAGGAAAATTTGGGAGGCTTCCAGGTGGAGGTGAGAATTTAGCTGAGCCTTTAATTAACTGGAGAGAAGGAGGGCTTACAGAAGGGGAGAACCTGTAGGAACAAGGCATGGAATCCGGCCATCGCCTGGTTTTCTGAGGTCATGATGGGACCTTTTGTCAACCCAGGAGAGAAAGTAGGTAAGGAGTTGAAAGCAACATCTTGCTGGTCCCGAAGCCCTTTCTGCTGTCCAGTGCTGAGAGCTGGCCGATCGTAATCACAACTATCTTCTTTTGTTGGGGGAAGATGAGAGAAGTTAAAAAGAGCATATTGAGAGCTCTTTGGTTTACAGGAAGGACAAATGCTCACCCGGGAACCATCATTCACTCAAGGTTATCCAGCAAGTTGGACACTGTTATGTCTCTAATTGGGCCCCTGCAAAATAGGTGTGAAATCATAACCCCTGTCATTGTAGTTGTAACCCTGTTGTGTTATCTCTGGGTGGACTAGAGAAACAAGTTCATAAACACAGATGTGGATATAAGGGAAATGTTCATATACAAGAGGAATGGAACATTGAGAAAGCATCCCAACCCAGTCTAGTCCAAGGTTTTAAGTTCAATATTAGCCCATATTTCTGATACCAGTCTATAAAGTCTCCTTCCGACTCATGAAGCACCTGAAATGACATCAGGGCAATCATAGGCCAGTGGGTGCCGAGTCTTGTGTATCCAGTGGCAGTAGAAGCATCCCAGCATTGGCAGGAGTCTCCTTATGGTTCCTCGTTTCCAGGGCTCAGGGTCCATCAGCAGTATCCATTGGCTGTAGAAGCATCTCAGCACTGACAGGAGTCTCTATGTGGCTTTTCTGACTTCAGAGGTCTGGTTCCATCAGGGTAAGCCTGGGTGGCTTCTCCGACTCCTCCAGTGGCTATCTTGTCTTGTCAGTAGAGCGTGTCCAAGGAACTGAGCCTATAGTCTCTCACCTTCACAGGGGTAATACCGTGAGATTTCCCAGAATTCTCAGAGAACACAGACAGGTCTCATTGGCTATCTCCAGATTGGCAGGCTAGACTCCACCCCTACACTCCCAATCCTGAAATTGAAACCAAAGTATATGACCGCCACATCTGCTTAGAACTAAGAGTTTCCTTTTATGATGTCGAGTTGCTAAGTGCTGCAAACGGTTGAGCATGTGGCTGCTAACTGAGACATTGGTGGTTCAAGACCACACAGAGGGTCTCTCCGAAGAAAGTCCTAAAGAATCTACTTTCGAATACTCTGTGGAGCACAGCTGTACTCTAACATATTTGAAGTCACTGAGTCAGAATCGACTCAATTGGAAGGGATTTTGTTCTATTACTGCTGTATTCGTGAGGTCATACTACAGTAGAGAAAGCCCTAGATAGAAGGACTTCGGAGTTAGAAGCACGGATAATAGACACAGATGGTGGCAGGGTGGGGGTGGGAGCACTCAGGGAGGACAGACAATACAGGCATGCATCTACAAACAGAGCAGCTACTGTGGCTGCTGCAGTTTGACACTGTTACCTTGATTGCAACCCATAATAACCCAGAGCTCCTCAGAATGAAGCACTGCCCAGTCCTGTCCCACCCTCTCACTTTATGTTGGAACCTATTGTGTCCACACCATCAATCTGTGTCTCATTGAGGGACTTTCTTTTTTACAATGAAAGCATGATGTCCTTACCAGGGACTGATCTCTCCTGATACTTTATCTAAGGTGTGTGAGACAAGTCTAGCCAGGCTCACTTCTAAGGCACCTTCTTCCAAGACAGCTTTGTTTATTCATCTAGCAGCCATGATACTTCCAATGTTCTTCACCACCACCATAACTCAACTCCATCAGTTCTTCCTCAGTCTTCCTTCGTCATGGTCCAGCTTTCCCAAGCAAATGAGATGACTGCCCTGTGACTTGGTTCAGGTGACCCTGAATCCTCAAAGTGACATCCTTGCTCTAAATGTAATCCTTTAAAAAGATCTTGTGTCATAGATTTGCCCAATGCAATCTCTAGTTTGATTTCTTGACCATTGCTTCAATGAACACTGTATGTGGACCCAAACAAAATGAAATCCTTGACAGCTTCCAGCTTCCCTTGGTTTATCATGATGTTGTCTGTTGATGCAGTTGTGAAGATTTTGGTTTTCTTCACATGGAGTGGTAATCCATACTGAAGGCTGCAGTCTTTGAACTCTATCAGCAAAGTGGATCAAGCCCTCACTTTTGGCCAAGTTGTATCATCTGCACATACCAGATTATGAATAAGCCTCCTCCAATCCTGATGCTGCGTTCTTCATATATTCCAGACTCTGATTTCTTGCACACAGGAATATAACCCTGACACACAGCTTTCCTAATTTTAAACTACTCCGTATTCTCTCTGTCTGTTTGAATGACTGCTCTTTGATCCATGGAAGGTTCTGCATGGGCACAGGTTCTGTATGGGCACAATGAGGTGTTCTGAAATAACCCTTTTGGGGGGAGGGGGTAATGTTACCCATGATTTTCTATGATACACACAGTCAAATACTGTTGAATTATTAAGAAAACACAACTGAGCAGCTTTCTGTTATTCCGCCCGAGATCTTTTTGGTGCCCACAATGATCTCCCTTACGTTTTGTCTTCTGATTCCATCTTGAGCACCTGACAGCACAGCACCTTTCCAGTGTACTGCTGCAACCATTTTTAAATTATCCTGAGTAAAATCTTACTTGTGTGTGATAATAACAATATTGTTCAATCTCATCTGTGAAGTACTCTTCTTTGGACCAGGTCAGTTGTCCAAATCTTCCCCATTTCTTAGCATAGGATAGTGAGTGCTTCTAACACGTCATCAGCTTGTCACTTGGTATTCCATCAATTCTGGGAGCCTTGTTCTCCCTTAAGGCTAAGGGTTTCAATGCAGTTTTGGCTTCTTCCTTCAATGCCATGAGTCCTTCATCATGTGCTACCTTTTGAAATGATTAAATATTGACTGGTTCATTTTGGTCCTCTGTGTATTCCTTCCATTTTCTTTCCATGCTTCCTGCACCATTCAGTGTCTTTCTCATAGAATCCTTTAACTCAAGGCTTGAATTTTTTTCTCATTTCTTCAAGCTCAAGTTATGCTGAACATGTTCTTCCATTTGGCTTTCAAACCAGATCTTTGAATTTTTTTCTTATAATACTTTGTCTTCTGGAGCTTCCCTTTACGTTTTCCAGTATTTTCTTCCATTGACTACAGTCAAGAGCGCATTTCAGAGTCTCTTCCAACATTCCCTTTGATCTTTCTTTTCCCTTTTAGCGATATTCTTGATGCTAGCCCGCAATTTCTGAGTTTCTTCTTGTCATGAATATTCAGTTTATCAAATCTTTTCTTGAGATGTTCTTGAAATTCAAGTGGAATCTATTTTGGCTTTCGTGGACTCGTTTTCATTTTCTTTCATCTCAATCTAAATTTACATGTAGGTATTGATGATCTCTCTGTTCTGCAGTCAGCCCCAGGCCATGTTTCAGCTGTGGATGTTGAGCCTCACAATTTCCCCTCCTCCCCATAAATGTAGTCAGTTCAATTCCTGTGTATTCCAACTGGCAAAGTCTGTGTGTACAGTTGCCATTTATGCTGTTGAATAAAGGTATTTGCAGGGGCTGAGCCCCGGTGGCGTAGTGGTTGTGTGCGGGACTACAACCCACAAGGTTGGCGGTTCAAATCCAGCAACAGCTCTCCAGGAGCAAGGTTTAGCTTCCTAAACTCCCATCAGGGCAGTATGGCCCCCCTAAAAGAAATAATGAAGATGTCATTAATCTTACAAAATTCAATCATGTCATCTCCAACTTGTTTCTATAACCATGCCATACTTTGTAACTACTCTTCCTTCTTTTTTGTTTCCAGGTTTTGCATTCCAATTGCCAGTAATTATCACTGCGTTTTTTAAAAAATGAACTAGTATGTCACAAAAGAATTCAAATCTGTTTCAATTTTACTTTTCCTCCTATTATAGACACTCAGACCAATGTTTAGATATTATGGGTAAGAAACCTGGAGGACTTTTAAGATTATGCCCCTTCTCTTTTTAAAAACCTTTAATTTTACTTATTTATTTAAACATAAGATGTCTATAAGATGACTGACCCATGGTCAATGTGTTTGTGGAATATGATAGTCACCCCCAAAGAACCATGTTCTCTGGAGTTCTACAGTCATGATTAAATCAAATCCGTAACAGTATCCATTAAGCCCTCATATATGCATGTAGTTATTAAAATACTTTATAAATTCAATGCAATTCCAATCTGAATCCCAGCACAATTCTTCAAAGAAATGGAAAAAACTAATCACCAAATTTGTATGGAAAGGAAAGGAAAATTGTTATTCTTTCCATTTTTTTCCCACTGTCCATCCCTCCTTAGTTTCTGTTACTTCCCTCCCACTCGCCCCACCATCCCCACCCCTGACCTTGCCTGCCTTTAAAATCTTATCCTTCACTATGAAAAACATTTTTCTTTTTCTTTATAATAATGGGGTCATAGATTACTAAACTTATGTCATCCCTTAACTTTGTTGAGTGTAATGTTCTCTAATTTTTCTCATGTCTTAACGTGTTAGACAGTTTTTAATTCATGTATAATATTCCACTTCATGAATATACCAGTTTGTCTACCCATTCATCTATATATTGAGTGCTTTTACTGTGTCCATCTTTTTGCTATTAAAGAATTTGCTGTAATAAAAATAGGTGTGCATATGTCTGTTTGTGTTTTGTTTTTCATTTCTTTAAGAGATATACCAAGTAGAGAGATTGCAGGATCATAAGATAATTGTATTTAAATTTGTTTTAAGGAAGCATCATACTGATTTCCATCATGGTTTTAAATTTCACAGTTTCCACATTGTCTTTAGCATTTCTTTTCTCTTTTTAAAAATTTTGAGCGTGTTGGTCTGAGATGGTATCTCCGTGTCTTAATTTGTATTTCTCTTACAGAGAGTGAACTTGAACATTTCTTCATATGATCGTTGGCTCTCTAGATGTTTTAATTAGTAAATTATTCATGTTTTGTGCCCATTTTATATAGCTTTTTTAAAATGAGTTCTTAAATTTTGATGAGTCTTTTAGTATTCATAATTTAATATTAACAAACATAATATTTTAGGAAGGATTCAATTCTCTAGTTTGTCTCTGTAGTGCGGGTATTTTTCATTATGTTTGGAATGTATTGATACCCTTTATTAAGATCTGTAAGTTTGTCCCTATTTTTTCATTGATGATCTTTATGGTTCTTGGGTTTATAATTAGGTCTTTACTCCATGTTCAATTCAGTTTTGCACACGGTGCAAGGTATGGGCTTTCTTTGATTATTTTGCAGGTGGAGGTTCAATTTTTCCAGCATGGATTATTGAAAAGGCTATCTCTTCTCGAACTGAATGTGTTTTAGCCCTTTATCAAAGATCAGGTATCTCTAGCTACTTTGTTCTCTGTCTGGTTCTTGATTCTAATCCATTGGTCTCCATGTCTGTTATTGTACCTTACCAAGCTGTTTTGAGTACTGTAGGTTCTAAAATCTGGGATATTTTGTAAAGGATTTCTTTCCTTTCCATACAAATTTGGTGATTAGGTTTTCCATTTCTTTGAAGAATTGTGCTGGGATTCAGATTGGAATTTCATTGTACTTATAAAGTATTTTTGGTAATATTGACATTTTCACGCTAAGTAATCATCCTATTTGGATCATGGGATAGTCTTCCACTTATGTAAGTCTCTTTTTAGTTTCTTACAGACGTGTTTAATAGTTTTTTTTGTATAAATCTTTCGTTTCTCTGAAGATTTATTCCTAGATATTTTACCTTGAGACAGTTATTGTAAGTGATATTGTTCTATTATTCTCTTTTTCAGTGTCATCTTCTTTAATATGTAAGAACCCAGCTGATTTCTATGTGTTGATTGTATAGCCTGCTACATTGCCCAAACTTTTAATTAGCACCAGCGAGTCTTTAATGGAATATTTAGGGTTTTCTATATGTAGGACTATGTGATCTGCAAATAAAAAGCTCTCTTTCTTTTGGGCCAATGTGGATGCTTTTAATGTCTGTAAAAGCATTAAATATATCTTTAATATCTTTTTGATGTCTTATAGCTCTGGCTAAGACCTCCAGGGCTATATGTAACAAGCGTGATAATAAAGTGCAACTCTGGTTTCCTTTCCAAGAAGGAATGTTTTCAATTTATCTCCATTAAGTGAGATACTGACCGTTGGTTTTGGCCTTTATTAGGCGGATGAATCTCCTTTCTATTCCTATTTTTTTGGATGCTTTTATTGAGAATTTTATCAACTGCCTTCATTCATCAATCTTCATAGATTGATAGAATCACAGTGTTCTTGTCCTTTATCTCGTTTGTGTAGTGGAGTACATTCATTGTTTTTCTCATATTAAACCATCCTTGGAGCCTCAGTGGTGTAGTGACTCTGCCGTTGTCTGCAACCTCCAGGGTCAGTGAGTTTGACACCACCAGTCACTCCTGCTCAGGAGACAGATGGGGCATTCTATGCCCCTCACGAGTTAGAGTCCCAGAAACCCAGGGGCAGTTCTGCCTGGTCTGGTAGGAGGCCTATGAGCCAGCATCAGCTCATGAGTTTGGTTTGGGGCTTATATTCCTCATATGAATCCCACTTGAGCATGATGTATTTCTTTTGATATTTTGTTGCATTCTGTTGGCAAGAATTTGGTTGAAAATCTTAGCACCTATATTCATCAGCAATCGTGGCCAATAGTTTTCAATTCTGATGATGTCTTTGCCTGGCTTAGGTTTGCGGAGTGATACTTGCTTCATAAAAATAAGTCTGTAGGGCTGGGCCCCGGTGGCGTAGTGGTTGTGTGCGGGACTACAGCCCACTGGGTTGGTGGTTCAAATCCATCAGCAGGTCTCCAGGAGCAAGACTGGGCCTCCTACTCCCACCAGAGGGCAGTGATGCCCTCCCCCCAAAAAATAATAAGTCTGTAATATATTGTCTGTTTCTATTTTTCCCTGTTTTTTGTTGTTTGTTTTTAATTTACTGATGGGCTACACGTGATTTGTTCTGGAATAGCCTTCTTGTGTGCTAGGGGGAGAAAAGTAAATTGTGAAATAGAATATAAGATTAGTGTCCACTCTTCTTTGAATGGCTGGTAGACTTTCCAGGTAAAACCATCTGGTCCTGTATTTTTTTTTATGTTGGCAGTTTTTTATGACCAGGTCTATTTCTTTTTGCGTTATAGGGTTCTGGAGATTTTTCAGAGCAGTCTTTGTTAATTACTAGAAGTGAATTCATTTCTTTTAAATTTTCAAATTTGTTAGAGTATAATTTTTCATAGTCTGCGATTATTTTTTAGCCCAGTGGTGCTCGTGTAATGTCACCATTTCATTTCTTATTTATAACATTTTACTTTCATTCGTCTTTTCTTTCGTTAGGTTTACCAGTGGTTTATCTAGTTTTCAATCTCTTCTATATTTTCTGATTCATTTATTTCTCCTTTGAGCTTTATTATTTCTTTTCAACTAATGTGTGGGGACTTGTCTCATTGGTTTTATTCTACTTGTTGTTGTTGATGTGTTAAGGTGTTTAATTTCCCTCCTTTTTGATATGTACACTTATTGTTGGGAACCATCCTCTGAGTATAGGCTTGTCCATATCTCAGAGATTGTGAAGTGTCGCATTGTCATTCACTTTCGGTTTTAGGAATTTTTTTTGGTTACAGTCTCTATTTCTTCCTTTGCTCTGTGGTTTTAAAATAAAGCGTTGCTCAATGTCCATGTGTGTGATTTTTTCTTGCAGTTGAGTATCCATTAGTTGAGTTCCGATTTTACAGCCTTATGATCAAATGGTCTGTATTTTATCGATGTTTTTGAATTTATTGTTGGCCTAAATGTGACTTGTTCTGGACTAGGCTGCATGTGTACTAGGAAAAAAATGTAAAATGGACTTCTGTTGGGTGAATTATTCCCATTTATGCCCAAGAGATCAAGTTGATGACTTGTGTTAGTGAGTTCTTCTGTTTGTCTATTTTTTTCTGATTGATCAATCTTTGCCTGAATGTCATGTGTTGAAGTTAACTCAAATTGTGTTATGGTCTTCTTATCTCTTCATTTCTCAAAGAACTTGATTAGTGCATTTTCATTACCTTTCATTTGGTGTATATATTTGTGTATGTAAGTGATCTATGGTGATAAATTCTTATTCAGTTGAAGCTTTCTTGATTATATAATGAGCTTCTTTGTCTCTCAGTATGTCTTTTACTTTGATGTCAATTTTGTGAGCAATTAATATTGCTACTCCTGCTTTTTAAAATTTCCAAGAGTTTGATACATTTTCCTTATCCTTTGACATTTAGTCTGTTTTTATATATAAGGCCTGTTTCTTGTAAGCAGCATATTAACGGCTTGTGGTTTGTTTTTTTCATGCTGTGTCGGCTTGTGTTTTCTTACCCATTCTGTTAGCCGTTGTCTCTTAACTGATCAGTTCAGTCATTTATACTCAATGTTGATACGGATCTGTTACCATCATTTGATAAATTTTTATGGTATCATTGTTCAGGATCATTTTCTGTACTGCACTCCTTTTGCTTATAAAATTTATTGTCAATGCTTTCTTTGCTCTTCTACTGTTTAGCATGTTTATATGCTTTTTTTCTCTTTTTTTGTTGAGGTTTTATGTTTTCCTTTGAGAAAAATTGTGTTTGTTTTTCTTTCCAAACGCAGAACAGTTTGTTGTTCTTTGAATGTCGCATATTTCCTCTATTCAGCTACTAATGATTGGCTCTGTTATCTCTGTGAAAGTCCAGGTAATGGAGTGTTTACTCATTTGACTGCTAGCTACAAGGTCGGCAGTTCAAAACCACCAGCAGAAATGTAAAGCTTGCTACTGTTAAGAGTTGCTCTCTCGAAAACCTACAAGGGCAGTTTTACTATATCCTGTGGGGTTGCTGTGATTCAACATCGGTTTGAGGGCACTGAGTTTGATTTTGATTTGGATATATATACATATATATATATATATATATGCTATTTCCTTCATTGCAGAAATGTTATCTGTGAGTCTTTATTTTGATTTGTATCATTCTGTTTCACTTTGTGTATTAAGTAGGATGTTTTCTCCAACATAACGTCTTTAATGGTAAGTTATGGCTGTCTATTACTGTTGATTCTCTGTCCAAAGAACACCTTTTTTTTTGGGGGGGGCGCATCACTGCCCTCTGGTGGTGGGAGTAGGACGCCCAGCCTTTGCTTCTATGGAGCCGCTGCTGGAATTGAACCTCCATCCCAGTGGGCCGCAGTCCCGCAACAACCGCTACACCACGGGGGCTCAGCCCCAAAGAACTCCTTTTTAATGTATTGTAAGGATGGTCTTTGTTTTACAAATTACTTTAGTTTTTGCTTGTCTGGAAATATTTTATTCTCCCCTCATACTTGAGATACAATTTAGATGGGTAAAGAATCCACAGTTAGCAGTGTGTTTCTCTTAAAGTTTGGAATATATCAATCCATTGCCTTCTTGTCTAAATGATTTCAATAGAAAAATCTGAGCTTATGCTGGTTGGCCTTTATATGAGAATGTTCTTTTTCCCTGCGCTGCTTTCACAATGTTTCCCTTTTCACAGGTGTCAAAGTTGAGTACAATGTGTCCAAAATGTTTTCTTTGGGGATTAATTCCGTTTGGAGTTTCCTGGGCTTCTTAAATGATTATTTTGTGTTCTATCATGATAGCAGGTAAATTAGTCTGTAATCATTCATCAACTAATTTCTCTCGTTTATATTTCTCCCCTCTGTTCTTAAATATTAAATATTTGATATTTATTAAATATATTTTGTTCTTTTTGATAGTGCCTCATAGAATTCTTAGAATTTCTTTAGCTTTTTTGGTCTTTTTTTATGGCTTGATCCTCTTGTATTTTCGTCTCAAGATTTGTCCTCAAGATCACAGATTCTTGTTTCCATGGTTTTGATCCCTATGTTTTGTGCATTCAAAATGTTATCCAGTCCTCATATCTTTGTGTTTGCTTTTTTGATTTCTATTTGGAATTCATGAATTATTTCTAGTTTTTATTTTTTTAAATTTTTTTATCTCTAGTTTCTCATTTATTTTTTTTTTGGGGGGGGGGGCATCACTGCTCTCCGGTGGTGGGAGTAGGAGGCCCAGCCCCACTGCTAGAACTGAACCTCTATCCCAGTGGACCGCAGTCCCGTGCACAACCACTACGCCATCAGGGCTCAGCCCGTTTCTCATTTATTTTTGAAAACAAAAATATTTGGTCTCATAGTGCCTTCCTTTGTCCCT
>PVJH01043296.1:0-13702 GCA_004026705.1 Nesogale talazaci | reverse complement strand
GAGGTCTCCAGGGGTTTGCTCTGGAAGATGTGGCCAGGTTGGGGGGCTGCAGGGGCAGGAGGGACTAGGCAGCAGGCACCCCTGGCCACCAGTAACTCCTCCCTCCCACCCCCCTGGTGCAGGGCCCACAGTGGGGAATGACCCCCCCCCTCAGTCCCAAGCAGGGAGGAGTAGCCGCACACCACAGCCCTGGCGCGGTTGCCCATGCCCCAGGCCCAAGAGCAGAGGGGCAGCATTGACCTCCTGCGGCAGGTGATGAGTCAGGCCCATCACCTCCTGCTTGTGGTCCAGGCAAACAGGTGTAGAGTCCACCTTAGACCCCCGGGTCGCTGGGCCTCCCTGCCTGCCTGCCTGGCTCTGTCCCACCTTGAGCAGCTGCTGGAATCCCAGGGATGGAGGGAGAGACCCTCTGGCTGCCCGCATGCGCCTCTGCGCTGCCCCCCCCACCCCGCCCCGCAGTGGCCCTCCCAGGGGGGCCCTCATAGTACTGGCAGGGGGAAGGGCAGACACGTTGCTGGGCCCGCCGACGCCCAGAGGCCGAGCTGCCGCGGAGGAGCGAGCATCCCCACCGCAGGGCGCGGGCGGGCGGGGCGGGCGGAGCAGCGGGAGGTGCTCGGCTCCTGTGGCTGCGCCGCTGCGCACCCCCACCCCCTCCACCAGAACCCGGTGCTGGGCCCGAGGGGCTGGAGGAGACTGGTGGTGGTGGAGGGTGGGTGGGGGGTCCTTATCCTCCACCCGCCCTTGGCTTTAATCCCAACATCCTGCAGGTAGGGGACACGGCTGCGCGGGTGGGGGGGACGCACGGGGGCGCGTAGGGGGGTGCAGTTTGCCGTGCGGAGGCACCCTTGGAGCGCTGTCAACCCTGCTGCGCCCTGAGACTGGAGCGACACCCCAGCAGTCTACTGCGCGCTGGGCCCCTGAACAGGACCTCCTGGTGCCCCTGCTGGCCTGCAGCCCCTCATAAGAGCAAGCCTGCGGGGGCGGGGGACAGGGAGGCGTGTCCGCCACTGTTTGGGGTCCTGGGTGTGTGGAGGGTCCAGGGGGTAGGGAGCCACCAGAAGGTGGAGTGCGCTCAGAGCTTCTCTCCTGCCCCGAGCGGGGGCAGCACTGGGGGAGTTTGGGAGGGCACGTCAGGAGGTGCTGAGCCCAGAATCCGGCCAGTCACCGCGTCCAGCGTCCCTCTGCAAGCTCCACTTTCTCGGCAGTGTCAGGCGCCAAGATGGGCGTGGGTGGGCGTGGGAGGGGCTGCTGCTCGGCACCGCCCTCCACAATGACCCGGATCGTGTTGCCCTCGTTGCCATGGTACCATGAAACCCTAAAACTAGTGCGAGTGCGTAATTCCTCTGACTGATCCCCACCCGCCTTTTCTTTCCTTCCCCAACACCCACTGTGCAGCACAGGTCTTGAGGGCTTGGGGTCTCAGGTCGGGGAGGAGACCCGCCAAGCATTCCTGCATTCCAAATGAGTGCCACTCCCAGAGGGTCCCCAGGGGTGCTGTGGTGGGAGCAAGCATTGGCAGGCTAACTTCCAGGTCACCGGTTCAGACTCACTAACTGCGCCTCAGGAGGAAGAGAGGCTCTGTGTCCCTGTCAACCGTCACAGCCAGGAACCAATCGGGCCAGTCACCAAGAGTTGGCAGCAATCCCGCTTGCTGTGGTGACCACCTGGGACACACACACTGTCCCGCTTCAAAAACTGGAGGGCCCCCTCCCCTCCCACGACCTCAGGCAGAAATGCCCGGTCGTCTCTGTGGGGCACAGCTCTCCTGGGTCACTGGTGGGGATACCAGGGGCGTACTCAGCTCTAGGGCGGGTGGGGACTCCCCCCTTTCTCTCATGGTATGACTCTCACTGGGGGTCTGTGCCCCATCTGCAGGGACCCGGCAGTGGCTCTCTCAGTGGGTTTTGACCCATGTGCTCATTTTCAAAACTGACGCCTGCCTGTCACAAGCAGCGCAAACCCTCTGCCATCGAGTGGATCCCAAGTCAGACAACCGTGGTGGGGACAGAGCCTCCTATGGGAGTCAGCACCCACCCTGCGGAGACAGCCCTGTACCTAGCAACCCCCCCCCCCAACACCCCCAGGGTTGTATAAAGATGGCAGCTGGAAAATTGCACGTGGCTGACTAGCTGAAGGTGGGGGAGGGCCCCACAGGAGATTCAGTGACCCTCGACACGCACAGACACCCCCATCTGTCTGTGAGGCTCAAGGGTTGCTGGGGTGCTGAATGGGTTTGAGTGGAGGTTGGTGTCTTTTTAAATTATGACTCGGAAGGAAGATCTGACTGCCCGCTTCTAAAGACGAGCCGCTGGAAGTTCTCTGGATGGCAGCAAGTCAGACCCACTGACACCCCAGGTGCCCCTGCTGCCTGTAGGTCAGGCAGGGGAGTGGGCTCAAGGGCAGCTGGCAGGAAAGACAGGCAGACGTGAGGGCGTGGTGCAGGCTCTGGTAAGGTGAGGCACAAGAAGGGACAGCAGGCAGGAGCAGGGGTGAGAAGAAGGTTCTGGATCTGCTTGGAGCCCGAGCCCTGGTCACTGTCCTGGCCACAGTCCTGTTTCATCTGGGATGGCAAGGTCTAGGGGTTTAGGGGCCTTGTGTTCTTTTTCAGAAGAAGGAAGACCCTGGGGGCACAGGGGGCACCTGAAGGTCCCACGCTCCCCTGCTGTGTCCCATTTTCTCCCAGCACACTAGTGATACCATAGAAAAGCAGGCTGAGGACCTGGTTACAGTGTAGCCCGTCAGGCCTCTCCCAGGGTTAAGCTTGTTACAGTGTAGCTGTCTCTGTAGCAAGCTTGTTGCAGTGTGGCCATCTCAGTAACAAGCTTGTTACAATGTAGCCAGTTCTGCTGCAGAGCAGAACTCCCAAAGCTCTAGCCCGGGGATCTTTCCTGCAGTGACCCCAAGGCTTCTCTTCTGTTGCCCCACTCAGGACCGGCTGTGGTGGCCTGCCCCTCTCTGCCAGACTTGTTCTAGGTCCAGGAAGTTGACACTGGCTGGTGGCAGGGCCCCCTCCTGACTGGAGCAGCTTTGGCCTGGCCACTTAGCTTCCAGAGGGCTCCTGAGGGTGGAGGGCTCCTTCTTAGACAGGAGGAAGTAGTCAAGTCACACATGTGTTAGCCAGTGGACACAGGCTGTTACACACACACACACACACACACACACACACACACACACACACCATCCAGTGCTTCCCCCATGATATCTGGTGAACCAGCTACTGCCCAGCTGGTGCGGCATGTCACTGAGGAGGGCTGTCTGGCGGCTGTCTTTCCTAAGGCAGCTTGTTAGCAGAGCTTTCTTCCGAGACCCTGCTGCATGTGTCTGAACTGCCCACCTTTCCAGGGGAAGGCAAGGAGGAGCTGCTTGCAGGCCCCAGGGGTCGTGAGGGTTCTGGCATGTTCCTGTGGGTGCGATGTCCCCGGTTGTCCAGTCTGGTGCTGCTAGGCTGGCATGCCTGCTGCGTTGGGCACCACTCCCTCCTGCGAGCTCCACGGAGCTGACCGGGTGCAACGCCCATCCCCTGAATGCCCTCTGTAGGGAAGGGTACCGTCTTGTGGGAGTGGGGTGTGGACAGTCCAGAGAGCAGGAATTTGGGGTTCACATGCAGTTGTTCATTCCACATGCCTTCCACCACGGGGGCTCTCCAGGGTCCTCAGCAGGGGCACCCATCAGCCGACCCAGTGGCTGGCCCTGCAGAGCATGGGATGGTCTTGGTGGTGGTATTGGCCCTAGCGCTGTTGGCCAGAGCCCACTCCACCCCCACATCCCCACCCCACCACGGGCTGAGACCCCATTTCCCCAGAGAGACCCCACAGGCACTGCCCTGCTGCTGGGCACCCCCAGGGACCCCCACCTCTGCCCACCCCATTGTACCTGGCTCTGCTCAGGGTTCCGGGCTCAAAGAGAGCTTCCTATCTGCAGCCCACCCTCCAAGGACCTGGCGATGAGTGTGCAGGCTGGTCCCTGGACGCTTGTGCGTCACCCCCCTGTGTGTGCGCCCGTGTCAGTGGGCTGTGTGTGGGTGGACCGTGCGTTGGTCCCTGAGTGCCCGTCTGTCCTGCAGGCCGGGGAGAAGCACTTCCACCCTGCCTGTGCGCTGTGCGTCCGGTGCGGACAGATGTTTGCAGAGAGCGAGGAGATGTACCTGCAGGGTAAGGCCTGGCGGCGGTCAGTATGTGCAGGGGAGCAGCCGCTGGCTGCCACCGGGGACTTCTCCACGTGGCAGAGCCCTGGTCCTCCAGCTCTAGCTCTCAGACCCCTGCCATCCTGGAAGGAGGGTCCTGTGTGGGCTGCAGAAGGGGTCTGGGGGCATGAGCATCCAGCCTGCCCCCCCCCCGGCCCCCTCCCCCAACCCTCCTCCTTGCCTGCTGTACTGCAGTGTCTTTCTCCAGGGATTAGACAGGCTTGTCTGATCAGCCTCTACAGAGCTGCCCCCCATGCCCCCCCTCAGCATCAGCTCAGAACTGCTCTCCACATGCCCTCAGCTGAATCAGCTCAGAGCTGATGCCTCTGGGCTGGTCCATCCCTCAGTCTCTCTGCCAGGAGCTGAGTGGCTTCCCTTGTGGGGGAGGGGGCACATCCAGGGTCACAGTCCGTCTGTCCTCCATCTGTGCTCCCCCTGCCTGCCTGCACCCTGCCCACATCTAGACCCTGGGGAACCCTGGGCGTGAGCCCGTAAAGGAGGTTGTGGTCATAGTGGCTGCCCAGAAGGCTTCCTGGAGGAGGGGTCCTGCATGGGGGCAGGGTAGAAGTGCTGGGTGGGAGGAGAGGGCATGGATGGCACCATCCCAGGTGGGGGCTTCAGCCAGGGGGAGGAGCTGGTGGAGCAGATCCCCACCCCCACCCCAGGGCTTGGCTGAGGGTGTGTTGATTGGCCAGCTCCTCCCTGCTCTGTGCTGGTCCTGAGGCTGGCTAAGGATGGAGGGGAGAGGTGGGCCCTGCACCTGCCCCCACCCCACTGAGCACCCACCCTGCCCTCAGGGACCCAGCACGGAGGACAGGCTCCCTTCTGAGGCTGAGCCAGGCAGTGATGGCTGCCCCATCCCCGGTGCCTGGACTGTCTCAGGTCCCCTCTGTAGTCCCATGAAGGGACCCTTGTCCCAGTGGACCCGGGCATCCCCACATGGTCGGACACAGAGTCCTCTGAGCACAGTAAGGAGCCTGGCCCTGGGTCCTCAAGGGCCACTCCCTTGGATCAGGGCCAGGGAGGCGAGTGACATCATAGGTCCTGTGTCTCCCAGGACCTCATATCCACCCCTGCCCCCCCTCTGTGCTGGCCTGCTCCATGGCTGAAGGGACAGACCCCTCCTACCCTGATGCTCCCTCCTGCCTCTCAGCTGAGAGCCCCCCGCCTTCCCACTGCCCAGCCCTGCCCCCCCGCCCACCCCTGCCTGCCCGCCCATGTGCACAGAGAACAAGGGGCTCACACAGTGGGCTGAGCCCACCAAGGCCCACTTTCTCCTCTGCTCAGAAGCTCAAAGCACCTCAAATGCCTCCTTCTCTAAGGGTCCTGCCCTGGGCTCCAGGTCCCATGCAGACCTCTGTCCACCCCCAACCTACCCACCTCCAGCCAGTCCTCCGGCCCAGAGTCACCCCAGATGAGCCTTCCCAGGCTGCAAAGCTTTCTGGGAGCAGACAACCCCTCTCTCCCGAGAGCAGCTAGTGCATGAGAACCACTGACCTCGTGGTGACCAGTCCAGTCCCTAGCCATGACACCAGGACACCTCAGTCAGTGCTGCAAACCAGCTGCCCCTGAGTTAGAGACTGCAGATCATTGGGGGCAGCCACAGCCTCATCTCTCTTCCCTAACCACGCCCTTCCTGGGTCTGTGCAGGTTCCTCCATCTGGCACCCGGCCTGCCGGCAAGTGGCCAGGACTGAGGACAGAGCCAAGGTGGGTGACCTCACACGCCCTCTCCCTGAGCCCCTCCTGTTTGGGGCTGTCTCAGCCCCATCAGGGGACTCTCCGTCATTCCTGCGGCCATAGGTTTGCCTCCAAAGCTTCCCAGGCCTGGCTGTGGCAGGGCTGGGGACTGGGGGTCTGTCTCAGGCTGAGAACGCTAGAAGTACAATGTCAGCAAAGCAAATATGTAAGTATGCAAAGCATTCATCTATGTGTCATACATATATACATATATGTGTGTATATATGTGTGTGTGTATATATATATATACACACAGAGAGAGAGAGAGAGAGAGAGAGAGAGAGAGAGAGAGAGAGGTGTTTCTAAGGAATGGCTCAATCGTGGAGATTGGCAAAGCCAGGCTTCAAGCCGAGGTGTTGTCTGACTCCTGCAGAGCCTGGTGAACCCCAAGCCCGTGCCTTCAATGGCAGGCTCATGCGGGCTCATGGATTATGGGAAACTGCCAATGCCCCAAAGCTGCAGGACAGAGGGCAGCCTGCTGGCTCAGGTCCCAACTCAGTGGCAGTAGAGGGGGACCCTGCCTGGGGCGTAGACCGCCCCCGAGGTGCTCCTACCTTGGATTGCGATGGGGACGCGGGGGCCGCTCCGGCACTGTGACCTGGATGAGTCTGACCTCACCGGGTGAGCGTGTAGGTCACAGCCAGATCAGCTGATTGCTGACAGGAGGCGTAGCAAGGGCTCCCAGGGCCTCTGGAGACAGACCTTGCTGCCTTCACCTATCCTCAAATCTGTCTGTCCACCTGCCCATCCATCCATCCATTCACCCACCCACCTGTTGATCTATCCATCCATTCAACCCCCCCCCATCCAACCAGTCCTCCCTCTGTTCATCTGCCCTCCCACCCACCTACTTGTCCGTCCATCTGCTACTCAATCATCTTGACATCCTTATGGCCATCTGTCCATCCATCCATCCATCCATCCATCCATCTATCTGTCCATCCTCCCATCCATCCACCTACCTACCTACCCATCCATCCACTACTCATTCATTCTGACACTCTGATTGTCATCCATCTGCCCATCCATCCATTCACCTACCTAACTGCTCATTCGTCCATCCATCCACCTACCTAGCCATCCATTCACTTACCTGCCTAACCCTCCATCCGTCCATTCATCCATCCACCCACCAACCTAACCCTCCATCCGTCCATTCATCCATCCACCCACCAACCTAACCCTCCATCCATCCATTCATCCATCCACCCACCAACCTAACCCTCCATCCATCCATTCATCCATCCACCCACCCATTTGTGTGTCTGTCTGTTCATCCATCCATCCACCACCCATCCATCCACCTACCTAACCATCCATCTACCCATCTGTCCATTCATACACCCACCCATCATCTATCTGTCCATCCATCCAACCATCATCCTTCTGTCCACTCACCCACCCCCCACCCATTCATCCATCTCCGACTCATTCATCCTGACATTCTTATGGTCATTTGTCCCTCCCTCCCTCCCCCTATCCACCTACACATCCATCTGTCCTGAGCACAGTAATCTCTTCATCAATCTGGCCAGACCTGTCCTGAGGACCTACCCTGGATGTGGACATGGGGTGGAACCCTCAGTAAGGAACTGAAGACCCCCCTCTTGGGGCTGATGGCTACAGGGGTGTCGCTGCCCAGCTCTCCCCGGAACACTAGAGAAAGTGCATCTGGGTGGGGTGGGGTCTCCCTGGAGGGTCCTGCTCCCTCTCACGCCCCTGCATCCATCTCAAAGCTTGCGGCTTCCTGTCCTCTCCCATGGATCCCTGGGCCAGTGGGAAGGGCTTTCCTGAGAGTCTCACCCTCAGTGCACCACTGCAGGCTTCTGGTGGTGCCTGGTCTGTTGTCCAGGTTTTACGGGCTCCTGGACGCCTGCTGTGCAGTGGTTTCTCGCTGGGCTGCTAACCACAAAGTCAGCTGTTTGCAGCCACCAGTGGCTCTTCTGGAGAAGAATGAGGCTGTCTGCTCTGTGAGGAGGGATAGACAGTCTTGGCCCTGAGGTCTGTCCCCACCGCAGCGAGCTGTGGCTAAGGGAGACCTGGCTCTCACTTCAGAGCTCAGGGACTCAGCCACGGC
Source organism: Nesogale talazaci (assembly GCA_004026705.1). Lineage (NCBI taxonomy): Eukaryota > Metazoa > Chordata > Mammalia > Afrosoricida > Tenrecidae > Nesogale > Nesogale talazaci. The sequence goes on along the minus strand of PVJH01043296.1, from coordinate 5,703 downwards.
CTCTGGGTGTCTGTCAGCCTCACCTACTGCCCGTTCTGAGTGGTCACTGTGTCAGGACCTGTGAGACGGTTGCCGGACAGCTGGCCTTGGCCACTGTCTCCTCGGCCTCGGTCTCCAGGATGACAGGCAGCCTTCTCTGGCTCCAGTTGGCCTCGTGGGAGGCTGTGGGTTGTGGTTGGGGGAGCACAGAGGTCCAAGAGGAGACCTCTTTGTGGGGCCTGCAGTCCACCAAGGGACAGGTGTGTGTGTGGGGGGCTCCCAGTCAGCGTGGTATGGGGGCTCCGTGCTGGTCGAGCTTCACTGGGCAGGGGTCAGTTTTGTTTAAGAGGAGTGTGTGTCTGCTTGGGGCCAGGCCTGAGCCCTGGGGTGGACTATGCAGCCCCCAGGGATGTGAGGGTGAAGGGGCTGGGTATGGGGTGGGGCCTTTGCCCCTGGAGGTGATTCTCCTACAGGGAGTGATGTGGCAGGTGCTGGCCCCCACCCTGTATGCATGGTCATAGCCAGCATGGTCAGCAGTGAAGAGCCTGGGTCCCGAGGAGGGTGGGGAGTGATGCTGTGCTCTGACCAGGCCACTGTGCTGCCAGCCTGTGGGAAAGTGACCCCAGGAGTCACTGAGCCAGGCCTTGAGGCCAGTTGGGTCCCTGCCTGGTCATCTCTCAGATGAGATGTGAGCCCACCTACCCCGGTGACCCCGTGTGAGCCTGGCTGGCAGCACCTTCAGTGACCCCACGTGCCAGCAGGTGCCCATCTGGGCTGTCGGGGGTCTCCTGCAAACAAAACTTGCTCTCCCGCAGTTTAGGGGGCTGGGCGTCACATTCAGGGGGCCAGTCCTCGGGGCACCACCGGTCTGTCGGCGTGGCGTGGGGTGGCATCCTGCATGTGGCTATGAGGCTGAGCGTGCTGCCCTGTGAGTCCCAATGCCGCCAGGCCTCAGTGGAGCTTCCAGACCCAGAAGGACAAGGAAGAGGAACCCGATTTGGAGGAAGGAGTCGCTGAGAGCCTGGTGCAGAACTTGAGCACACGGTCAGGCACCAGTGTTCTGCTGGCCATGGCACCCGGACAGGGCCCTCTCCCAAGGTGACCCAGGAGGAGTGGATGTCCGGAGGGGAGTCCCATGGTGACGGGAGCAGGGCAGAGCCTGGGGGATCCGCATCTGCTGAGGGCCTCGGGCTCCAGGCACGGCGAAGCAGCCACAGAGACTCTGCTGAGGATCAAAGCCTGGAATGCTGGGAGCACGGGCGCATCTGGGGAAATCAGAACCTTTGGAAGTGAGGTGGACCGCCTGCAGACTGATGTCCGGGCCACTCGTGAGCAGTCGTGGGCTGGTATTGGCCATTCTGAATCTGAAGATCAGACAGCGGACCTTGCCGGGAACAGTGCGATCCAGAGGGATGGTGGGTGACAAAGTACATTGCAGATCTCTCTTGAAGAATGCCGCTCTCTGGGATCAGGTGGGGTCTCTCTGCCTTCAGGGACTCTGATCAATGCAGCCAGCATTCACAGGCACACACGCACCGACCACGGGAGAAGCGGAAGACCCCTACCAGTCTGAGTGGATCGAACACGCCATCAAGGTGCGTCGGTAACGACTGGCAATCGTTGGAGACACAGGAAGGGACCGTGGTTGCAAAATTACGGACTTGGTGGTAGAAAGGAAGCTAGAGGTGGCCTGGTGGAAATGTGTAAGACTCATGACTTCATCGCACACACACAGCGACTGGACACACGGGCTTCCCCACACGGGGTCCACTGACCTCCAACGGACAGCCCCCATGGGGAGAGACCATGGAGACGCTCACCGCCAGCAGCTAAATCCAGGTCAGGGGCCGACCGTGCAGCACACCGTCCGTTGCTGAGGTGTCAGGTTGAGTTGAAACTGAAGTGAAAAAATGACCCCCAGAGCCAAAATCCGACCTTGGGTCTATCCCACCTGGACCCCGAGAACATCTCAGAGATCTGCTGCTCTGGACACTGATGTCTGCAGGCTTGATGAGCTGGGGGACAGACATCAAGAACAGCATTCGTGAAGAAGACAGAGGTCGTTAAAAATGGAAGGAAGGACCCGGGGATGTGAGAAGCGATTCTGGAAATTGCTCTCCACTCTAGACTAGCTGAGGCGCATGGGAGAGATGATCACATTAAAAAGGTAAGTAGAAAATGTAGAGCTTCAGAAGACAAGGCTACATGGTAGAATGAAACGCACAAAGACCTAGAATTCCAAAACCAAGGAAGCACATGCTGTGTTGAACCCAGTAGGCCAGAGAGATACATCCACTGACACGCATACGTGCATAAGAAAGCGCTGCCTAGCAAATAGCCATTGTATATTGAAGAAGCAGCCCAGCCCACATCAAGCCCATAAGCCTGGTATTAAGCTGTAATTCCGAGACCGGTCCACAGATTCCTCTTTCGACACACGCAGCACATGCCATGATGGCACTTGCAGGAAGATCACAGGCTGTTGGGTGGGAAGCCTCGTGACCCCAATGTTGACACTGGGAGCATCTCCAGGGCTCTGGCTCCATCAGCGTGACTCCCTGTGTCTTGTCAGCAGGAGTGTGTAGCAGACAGAGGGGGTGTCCTGCCTCCAGGGAGGAAGAGAGGGAATGCCCAGAATCCTCGTGGGAAGTCCACGCCCACAAGATGGTATCATCATCATCAGGCTGTGACCTGATTGAAGGCTAGACTCCACCCCTTCATTGTTTTATCAAGCTGACAAGAAATTGTGTAACCACCACAGACCACCCTGTCAACTTGACATCTGCAAGCAACTCTAGCCATACATAACTTTAAAGAAAACATTAGCATAATAATGTCTGTGCCTAACAGGATAAAAACCAAGTGCATGCAGTCCACTAGGCGCCAACCTCATTGAACATGATCTCCTATATGAGCAAAACATGAAGATTCTATGCCTATCAGCTGCAGTTATGTGATCACCTACCCCCGAATCCTATGAGCATAGTCCCCCACCCATGAACGTGTGTAAGCCAGCCCCTTCCAGCCTTTGCCCATCCAATCTTAGGTATCCTAGCCCTGTGCTGCCCACTTACATTGACCCACTGCTCCGAGGAGACGATCATATTCTTTGATGTGAAGAACCCTCATTCCAGCTGGATGGAGCCTTGTGAGTCTGCATCTGTAAGCAAAGTCAAATCAGGACAGGCCACCCATAAAGTCAGCAGCAATATGGACCACTTCACAGGCTCAAAAATCTTCTCTTTATCTGGTTGAGTTCTGGTCACCTCTGTGTGGGCTGCCTCACTTAGTCTCCCCAGGGTGCCATCGGTCACCTGGCCCTTAGACGAGGGACACCGTCACAATTCTCAACAACCCCAGCCAGCCTTGTACAAGGTCATGGACTTCAGGTCTTCTCCTCTAGTCCCTGTGAGCCAGGTGCACGGGCATCAGCCACGAGACACAGCCGTCTCTTTATTGCTGCATTTTTCCCACTTCCACTCAACACGTGCATCCAGGTGGTCACCTAGCAAGCATTTCAGCCTGCCCACAGGCTCCTCTTAGCATCCAGTCCTAGAGTGGAGCGTTCCTTCCATGTTATAAGTTTTTCCAGTTTCTGACACACACCACTAGTTCAAAATTCAAAAAGCCAAAGGGTTTCTTTCTTCTTCTTCTTCAGTCTGTCTACAGGTCCCTAGGAAAGTCTCTTAGAATGCCAATGGCCTGAGTACTCCAAAGCACTGGGTGGGGTTTATCTTTTCAGCGCCTTCTTTACAGACTTGTCCTAATCCTTTTAAAGATTCAAACGGATGTCTGAAAGCAAGTGGATTTATAAATTCTCTATTTATTATTTCCAATCATCATTTCTATCAATAACAACAGGTGAGTCAGATCCCAAACTCAATTCTTAAAACAGTCAAGTTCAATCCTCTCTTAATTCTTATTGAAACTATTCCACTGATAGGAAACATGGCCTTGGATCTATGACTGCATCAAGTCAGGGCCAGGGCTGTCTGTCACCCATTGTGACATTCTGTGGGCCGTTTTCACTAAGCAGCATGGTCTCTGAGAAATTCAAGGGGTGACTTTGTCCCCTGAGCTCAAAACATATCACATTCATTTTCACTATTTCAAACAGGAATAACCTCAAACAGCAACTAAACAAAATAATCAAAGTTTAACTTCCCATATTCTTTCGAAAAAACAACCCAGGAAACTGCATGGTCACATCTGACCTCCAGCAGCCAAAGAAGAAAAACTACCACATGGCAGAGGTCAGAAAAGCATCCATGTTCTGTCTCTGGGACCTGTTTCTCTCGGACCCCACTCCTGGTACCAAAATGTGTTAGTCCAGCTTGCCTAGTGGAACAAATCCAGAGACACTCCTCTGTCAAGGATGACAAGACTTGGACATGTTGTCAGAGTGACCGGTTCCTGGGAGGGACGGTGAAAATGAGGGCCCTCCTGACAGGACCGGCAGGGTTTCCTTCTGTTGTGCATCCACCCTCTCTGGCTCCAGACAATCAGACTTTTGTCTGATTGTGAGAAATAGACACTCTGCCTCACATCTCCCCAATTTTGATCAGGAGTCTCCGATGGACAGCTTCGTTGAGTGATGGTCACTTCGTTTGGTCAGCACGTTGAGTGATGGTCACTGGTTGATGTCCAGGTCTGGTAGCATAAGGCAGTCATTCCCCCACCCCCCAACACACACAAGGTAGTTGGCACAGCACTGCCAGGCTGGGCACCCTGAGCAGGAGCCCATAGGCATTGAGCTGGCTGCCCTGTGTGAGAAAGACAAAGCTGTCTGCTCCCGTAAAGACTGAGTCTCAGGGAACAGTAGAGGGTCCTTGTGAGCCAGAATTGAGTCAGTGGGTCTGGATTTGGGGGGGGGGGTGTCCCAGGAATGGGTCCTGGGAAAAGGTGGTTGTGGGGGGGGGAACCATGCCTTTAGGCCAGTGCACCAGGTGCTGGAGCTGCCCCGGTGCACACAGGAGGGAGAAGATGGTCATACCATGACCTGCAGGTGTGCTAGTCGAAGCCCACCCTGTCTAGCCTCAGTGTCCCTACTTGAGCCCCCCACCCCCTGCTGCTGACCTCACTCTCCTTGGGCAGTGAGATCACAGCAGAGAGTGGCTTCCTTCTGGAAGGTTCCCTGAGAGATTGCAGTCCCAGTTTGCAGGTTTTCCCTGGTTTGGAGAGCCTGGCACCCTTTGCTGGACAGATGGACCCCGGCCTTTGCAGGCACTTGTCCAGTGAGGTCAGTTGCTATAGTCAGCCTCTGCCAGATATGGTTGGACCCTTCCAGGGCAGCGGCCAGATGTGATTTTTATCCGAGAGGCCAGCCCGGATGTGATTTTCCAAAGCCTCCCTTACACCCCTCCCCAGCTGTCCCTGCTTCACGGTCTCTGCACCCTTGGGGCAGGTACTGCCAGACTGGCCCTGATCCCGTCCGCAGAGGGACTGGGCAGTGCAGGACGGCACCAAGCTGACTGGTGGCGGGGTCTCCTCTGCTTCCCTTCCAGCTGCAGAAGCAGGCCCGGGGCCCGGCGTGCCCGGGCACCATGCCCTGTGCCTTACAGGTGTGTCCCTGTGCCGCCCGGGTGTGTGTGTGTCTGTCCTGCATCCCTGTTCCCCCGGCCCCCGTGACTGTGTGGCACTGCCTGGACCCGCCCCCCCCGAGGGGCTCTGCTCATGCCCCCCCCCCCCCCAGCCAGAGCAGCTCTGGGTTCCACAGGACGTTCG
>PVJH01043294.1:0-13701 GCA_004026705.1 Nesogale talazaci | reverse complement strand
GGGGGGGGAGAAGAAGAGGGTTCATCTTATGGTCTGAAAGTGTGATACCCCAGAACATTTGTTTATGATCCCATGTGCCCGCTTCTTGCCCACTGCCATTTGCACGTTGTGGATTGCTGGGTGATATGGGAGAAGTCCCACTACCTGGAGTGTCAGTCATATGATCGGCACACTCTCCCCTCATTTGCTAATGAAAGTCTTGATGGTTCTTAATACCACTGTTGAGCTTATGCTGTTAAATATTACCATATTTTGCTTTACTTTAATAAGTTTTTTAGTATACTGGTACTACTTAGTTCAGAATATTTTTTCTTGTTTTCCTGCTCTAAAAACTGGGTGTGTCTTATGGTTAGGTGCATCTTCTGGTCTGAAAAATACAGTAGGTAAACACAAGCAAATGTTTTACCAATTATTGAATGGAAAAATTTTACATTAAAAAAGTGTTGTTTGCTTATACTTCAATTTTAACTGGAAGCTCTAGTTTAATTTACTAAATCTGAAGTCCTACTCTTGAATAAATTGCAATTTTAATGTACATGCAATTATATAAAATAGAAAATAAATATTGCATTTGGTTATAGTATTTCATCAAATGATTTCATTTAGTCCTTTCTTCTCTATCTTGGTAATCCAGAACTAATTGAAACCAATCTCTATCTAGGTCATCTATTCTCTATCGAGGTAATCCAGAAGTAATTTAAAAAATCTTTATTTAGGTAATCTACTCTCTGTCTAGGTAATTCAGAACTAATTGAAAACAATCAAGAAGTTCTGGGATTTCTGTAAGCAGAAACTTTCTCTTCTAAGGAAGTTATGTCTCAAAGGCAAAAGCAATACTCTGCTAAGTACATTGGGATAAACATTAGTTAACATTTTTCAGTAGCTCTAATGTCGTGACAGAAGAGCACAATTAGGAAGCACTGGGCTTTTGTTTTCCCACTCCCAACCTTGACATCCATGAAATTTCACCACATTACAATTAGTGCATTTCGTTCCTCATTTGGGTAAAGATGAAAACGGCTAGTCACCACATGAATATATTTTACTCTATTTAAAGGTAAATGTTATTTCCAATCTTTATATTTTCAGGCCAAATTATGTCAGTTTATGTTTCCTTCTCAGTTATGTTTCTACTAGTTCCAAGCCTTCATAATTTCTGTTATTCTCCTATGACACCTTATATGGTTTCCACAATTCTGAAATTATAGGGCTGAAATTACATTTAATGTTCTCATAAGGCCTAAATAGTAAATACAATAATAAACATTGTTCTAAGTTTATATTGCTTATCATGAAATATATGATCTCAAATGCATAAAAGCACAAAATCACTGCCATGAAGTTGATTTTTGATTCCTAGTGACCTAATTAATAAGACAGAGTAGAACTGCCCCTGTGGGTTTCTGAGACTGTAATTCTTTTGAAGAATAGAAAGCTTCATCTTTCTCTCTTGCAGCAGTGACCTTTCACTTTGCAACCCAACATATAACTCATGATACCACCAGGTCTCTTTTATTAAGATGCATAAGATCTGTTTAAAATGCACTGATAATATATGGCTAAATTTTAATAGATAAAAGAGAATTCTAAAATATATTCATAGAACTCAAAAGAATTTAGGAAAAGAAGAAGATAACCATAAAAGGTAAACCCCTAAAAGTAATAAGAAAATAAAAAGAACTGAATCCATCTACTCAGTGGCTATATTACATATTTAATGAACAAAAATATCTAATTTGATATAATCAGAAACTTTCTAATTACACTATCTAATTACAAATTCCAAGACTGATTTTCAGAAAAGAAACATTGCTAGCTATAATAAAGTTGACTTTTAAGTATGTTGAATAAATGAACGCCAGGATAAAGACCATGTAAGTAGTAAGTATAGGAGTTTAGAGAAGCTATGATAAGATCAGAAAGGCTTTAACACAAGTAGCAATTCCAGAGGTAAAAAGTGCTATTTGATAATGATAAGAGGGTTGTTGTTGTTATTATTTTATTATTTCTGAAAGACTTGTTGTTATAAGGTGCAGCCCGATCAGTTCTGACTCTTAGTAATCATTCAGACAAAAGAGAGAAAAACCACCTGGCTGTGTGGCATTTTCCCAAGTCTTATGTTTGAACCAACCGTTGCAGCCACAGTGTCAATCCCTCTTCTCAAGGGTCTTCCAATTCTTTGCTATCTCTTCATCCTACCAAGCATGATGTCCTTCCCCAGGGACTGGTCTCTCTTGACGACCTGTTCAAGGTACATGAGACAAGTTTTCGCCATCCTACCTCTAAAGATAATTCTGGCTATTCTTCTGAGGCAGATTTATTTGTTCTTTTGTTATCTAGAGTTTCCATAGATCTTTTAATACTTCACCAACACTAATTCGAATGCATCAATTTTCCTTAGTCTTCCTTATCGAATGTCCAACTCTCACATGCATTTGAGATCATTAATGATACCATAGGGTAGATCAAGCACACCGTAGTCCTTAGAGTAATATAACTTTTCAACATTTTGGGGGGGAGGGCACCACTGCCCTCTGGTGGGAGTAGGAGGCCCAGCCTTGCTCCTGGAAAACTGCTGCTGGATTTGAACCATCAGCTCAGCAGGCCGCAGTCCCACACACAACCACTATGCCACTGGAGCTCAGTCCAACTTTTCAACATTTTTAAAGACTCCTTGTACAGCAGATTTACCCCTGCCACAATCTCTTGACAGTGATGTCAATAAGTACTGATTGTAGACATAAGCAAGATGAAGTCCTCTACAACGTCAGGCTTTTCTATGTTTATCATAATGTTACCTATTGGTCCAACTGTGAGGATTTGGGTTTTCTTTATATTGAGCCCTAATCCATACTGAAGGCTGCAATCTTTTACATTCATCAGCAAGTGCCTCAATTTCTCTTCATTTTCAGCAGGATAGATTGTGTCACTTATGACCCACAGATTGTTGATAAACCTTCCTCTAACCTTGATGTCACACTCTTCTTATACTCCAGCTTCTCTGTTGATCTGCTCAGCATGCAGATTGAACAGGTATGGTGAGAGGATATAACCTTAACACATGCCTTTCGTGATTTTAAAACATGCAGTATACGCCTCCTTTTCAGCTTGCACAACTGCCTCTTGATCCATGTACAGGCGTCCCGTGAGCACAATTTAGTATTCTGGAGTTCTCCTTCTCGAGACTCCATAAATATCCTCCACACAGTCAAATGTTTTGGCATACTCAATGAAACACAAGTAAATATGTTCCTGATGTCCTTTGCTTTCAGCTGATACATCTGACATCAGCAATGATGCTTCTTATTCCATTCCTCTTCGGGCCTGAGCCTCTCGCCGTCCCCTGTTAATGTACTGCTGCAACCGCTGCTGAATGATCTTCAGCAAAATTTTACGGGCACGTGATATTAACACTAGTGTTCTGTGATTTGGGCATTCTGGTGCGTCACCTTTCTTTGAAATGGTTACAAGTATGGATCTCTTCCCGTGGTCTTCCATCTATCATGACATCAACTAATGAGTGCTTCCAGCCCTTCATCAGCTTATGGAAGCATTTCCGTTGGTCTTTCATCAATTCTTGGAACCTTGTTTGTGGCTAGTTCTTTCAGTGCATCTTAAACTTCTTTCTTCAATACCAATTGCTCTGACATATCCTACCTCTTGAAATGGTAGAATGTCAACGAGTTCTTTTTGGTACAGGGAGTCTGTATATCACTCCCATCTGCTTGTGATGCTTCCTGTAGCAGGCTGTAGTTTGTTCATGGAATCATTCAATAATACAATTCGAGATTGATTTTTTTTTTTAGTTCTTTATGCTGAGAGCACTTTCCTTTTTGATTTTCTGACTCTAACAAAGCCCTACAGATCTTAAATTTATGCATTTAATAGCTGAGCCTTAACAGGTATGAACCAATGAAAGAGCAGAATTAACCTTCCAAAATTATATCAGTGGACTTTAGCATTCATCCCTTAGCAAATGATAAAATCAATAGTAAACATAAAAACAATATACATATAAGCAATACTTCAACTATATCATGATGTAATTGACATTTACAGAATACTACACCCCCCAAAAGCAGAACACAAGTTTTTCATGACACCATAACCATATGATGGATCATCATATAATCCTCAATAAAAATTAAAAGTACTCAAATCATATAGAATTTCATCTCTGACTATTTTCCATTAAATTAGATTGCATAGACCTTGACCGGGTCTTTTGTTACCCAGTATTCATATATGCTTTTTGACTTATTAGCATGATTTAAATTTTCTCTTGGGTACATCCTTTCTGGTTATTGGGACACTGCTCCAAACATTCAATGAACCCATATTTTTTAATGCTTTTGGTTTCATTTTCCTGGACACCCCATTTCTTTTGTATGCTTTTTGTAAATTGAAACTTGCAACTTGCTTGGTAGCACACAATCAACAGGCATGTTGTGGTATAAGAAGTGTTACCAGTAGCCTCTCAAATAGTTTTCAATCTGTTTGCATTCTGGAACATTCTCTCCACTTTCTCTGCAACCTTTGGCACACCACATGGCAGTAGTATTTCTTGGGCTTTTTCAACCAACACAGCTTTCGAACACAATGTTATGGATAATTTCTGAACCGTCTGTCTCCTCTAATTTGTGGTTTCCCTGCCTCTAATTCTCTCCTTGGGAATTGTTATTCCTAAAAAAAAATTCCACTAAGATTTTAGACATGCCCATTCCTTCTACTAGACCTCTCTATGAATAATTTCCTGTTTTACATACAGTACCAATTTCGTCTTAAGCTTCAAGTTTGCCATCCCATTTGGCTATTTTGTGGCTAGAGGATTCATATTTAAAAACTGTGCAAAGAAAATGATAACATTTTTATTTTTTAAAAGCAATCTGAAGCTTATTCTGAACACCCAGTCTTATGGGAAATCAACTGTCATTATGGCCATTTCGAGCTTCATGTGGAGATGGAAAGTTTCAAAATCATCTCGAAAGTATCTAAACCCATGTATTCTCAGTCAGTGCTGGTTAGCATTTGAGTGCCTTGCCTTAGCTCAGCATTCTCACCAAACTGTTGTCCATTGTCATTTTTAGAACCCACTTGGAGAAGAGTCATACTTAGTAAGTTTGGATAACACAAGTCTAAGTGCGGCTTCCAGCCAATTCTGCAAGGTCCTGCCTTTCACCCCAAGGTATTGACTTTATATCGTCCTGCTCAGCGGCAACAAGTATCAAACTATGCCAGTTGCTGAAATAGGAGCGTAAAATAAAAATAAAAGGAGAGCACTCTGAAATTATATCTTAACCAACCATGGCTGTAATTCCTTCATGGCTTATTCTCCCACAGTGAGCATTTAGAGAATTCATTATGAGCTGGACAATAACTAAGGAAGCTGAAGAAGAATCAATGCCTTTAAATTACAGTGCTGGCAAAGAGTAGTAAATACAACATGGATGACCAGAGGAACAAGCACATGTCTTGGGGGAAGTAGATCCAGAATGTTCCTTAGAAGTGAGTGTGGTGAGGTTTGGTCTTAGATATTTTGACCACGTTGTCAGCAGAGAATAGTCCCTGAAAAATGACATCAAACTTGATAAAGTACTGGATGAGCTAAAAAGAGAGTCTAAATATGAGAGATTCATATAATGGCTTCAAAAATGAGCTTAAGCATAGTGGTTTTTATGGTGACATATGAGACTGGAGAGGGTTTCATTCTGCTGGAACTGACTCAAGGCTACCTAACAATGAAAGCAACAAACTCCCGGCAGTTCATCTTTACATAAACAGGCAGTCTCACTAAGACACAGACCCACATCTTACTCCATTGTCAACTAAACTTCATTCTACACATGGCTGGTGAGCTCTTCAGTTCTTTCAGGCCAACTTATGTGCTGTGATATCTGGCAATAACTTTTTTTACCTATCCTATGTGATAATACAAGTTGGATATTTGTCCTATTTTTCATATACTTTGCATTGCAACTCAAGTGAACAGCATTGGGGATATTTGTCTCAAACCTACTTCTGAGAATTGCTTTGTTTTGGATGAGATGACTATTACTCACCCATGTCTCAGCCTCCTCATTTTCCTGGACACACAGGAATACGATATAAGGACACTTCAAAAATGTAACAGAGGCTGAGCCCTGGTGGCGTAGTGGTTGTGCGCGGGACTGCGGTCCACTGGGATGGAGGTTCAATTCCAGCTCACAGGAGCAAAGGTTGGACCTCCTACTCCCACCACCGAGGGCAGTGATGCCTTAAAAAAAAAAAAGGTAACAGAAATACTTCTTTATCTTTTCATTTCATTCCTTCCTGACCATTTTGAGGCTTCTTTGAATTTTCCAAGCCCCTTGTAGTTAAGTAGAAACATATGCTTTGGGATTGAGATATTGAAGATCCACGTGCCATTTTAGTGGGTCCACAAATCACGTGCCTTATGAGGCAGTGTCTCTGTCATGCTCGGTCCCAGAATGACTGTAGAATATAACCCTTTATCAACCCAGGCTTGTCATACAGTAAGTATAAAGAAGGTAGTATTTTGACAAATTGCTGTATGATATCACTGCAGCATAATTGAGCATGTGTGTATAGTACAATATATTTAATTGTCCTTTTCCAAGTAAAGTTCCCCTGTTTTATAAACCAAATATTTTCCCATAATTTTCCTGTGCCATGTCTTATTCCTTACATAATATTTACTCAGTTATCTGATCCTCTGTACTAATAAGCTCCCATTGATTCAAGGGCTGCCTCTTTATAATGTTTAATTGAATGCTTATCCCTTGAGAGGCACCTAGTTGCACATCAATGATTCCATGCCTATTGCATAAATAGTGGACAATGAGCACTAGACACTCAATAAATGCTTACCAAACTAAAAACAATATTATTTTTCAGATGAAAGGAAGGAGAACATATATATTATCCACACAAATTTGTTACACTGTCAGAAAATTAAATAGAAGCTATTGCCCGTTTCATTTGTGGGCTGCCATTTATAGTGAATGAAATCTAAATAATTTTATATATAAAAATTGACATTATAGGTTCTGCATACTACCAAAGAGATGCAACTGTATATTTCAAAAGTCCTTTCTTGGAATTTGACTAATATTCTCATTATAATTATCATTGAAGGGTCATGTATATAAGTTGATAGCAAAGGATAGAATTTCATGATGAGCAGGAGATAATGAAACAATCAAATCACTGGTTTGATTGAGATCTCTATGTGAGTAAATTGTATATATGATGTTCTCTTAAATGGCTTGAGTGAGATTGATTACATTCATTTTAGCTTTATTACCAGAGCTAAGATGTGCTGGGCATGATTCTGGGCAAAATCTAATAGAATCTGTGACATGCTAACTCATTCATCCACTGCTGTAGCTGTAAACAGTCATCTCCTTTGAATGACCCAGAATTTAACTAGGTTAAATCTGTACAGAAACATAGGCTACAGATAATTAAAAAGAGTTATAGAAAAATTAGCCTTTTTTTTCTAAGGGATAAGCGTGCATGAAACAAGGAATCTGGGAACAGGAATGGGAGTGGCAATACCAGAAGTGTAGGGGGAGGGTGGGAAGAGGAGGGTGAGCAAAGGGGAACCAATCGCAATGATGAACACATAACCACTCTCTCCACCCCCTCCAAGGGGACTAACAACAGAAACGGTAGGTGGAGGGAGACAGTGGTCAGTGTAAGATATGAAAATAATAATCATTTATAACTTATCAAGGAGTCACAGAGGCAGGGATACTGATACCAAGGACTCAATAGAAAGGTAGATGTCAAGAAAAGGATTATGGCAACATATGTACACATATACTTGATGCAATTAATGTATGGATGGCTATCAGAGTTGTGTTTTATAAAAGATCAATAAAATGACCTTTTAATTTAAAAGAGAGAGAGAGGAGAAAAATGAATCTTGGAAGAAAAGGGTCTAAGATTCAGAAATAAGCTGATAAACAAGGCCGGGAGATGATCTGCTGGGAGAGGTGGAAGTAGAGTGTCCATAGAAGGTAATTGTTTCACATTCGCTGGTGAGAAATATTTTCATAATGAAGTGCCAATTTGACATTTTATCTCAGAAATGAGTCAGAAAATTTAAGATGTAGCATGAGTTGTTATAAAGTATGCCTACAAAGCTCTTTTCAAAATGTGTTTAATGTCATTCCTTGAGAACTACGAGATGGGCTGGTTTTATCTGCAGACTCCTTGTGAGGTGTGGGACAACTCCATTTACTTGTTCTGAGTGGTAGTCCAGAGGCTATGCTGGGAGTTGAGAGAAAAGTTGACGCCTCTGACCTCTGGCTTCCCAAGGAAGAAGGAGAGCCCATCTCCTTACCAGACACTCTTCATCATTGTTTTACTCTACTCCTAGGAACCACTCCTTCCCACAGCACTCAGTTCATAGACAGTACTCACAAAGGTGGAGGTTTACTGGGCAGTTAACAGGTTACTGCAAACCAAGCTCATAAAACGTTCAGGATACAGTCACTGGCCCCTGCAAATACCTTTCCTCATCTGACAGCCAGGCGTCTGTCTCTAATCTTCAGCCTTTCAGTCACTTGGTCACTTGGCTGCTGCCACGTGGGCCAGGAAACCCACTGCTGCTGCTTTGTCTCCGTCTCCTACTCCTCTAGTCTGTCTGATGGAACAGCTGCTGCCCTGGCTCTGCTCTGGGTGTGGCATGGCATCTGTTGCCTCCACCCCTTCAGGAATGGATTTCCAGTGTGGTGTGTTTCACTGGTGGCTCTTCTTTCTTGATGGCCTCGGAAATTCTTTCTGTCCCTGTTTCTGAAAATGGCTCATTCTCATAGTCAGGGGAGTGGCAACTACATCTGACCACCTCCTCTATTAGTGGTTCACCCCCCCCTTATTTGCATGATCTCTCTAAAAATTTGGTGTGAGTTACAGAGATGTGAATGAAAGAGCCATCTTGCTTCATTCCATGATGCAAAGAAGGAAACTCTGGAGTCACTTAGGGAAAAAAATAATTCTGTGGGAGGATACTTAATATCTCTGAGATCCAGGAACAGATGGACAAGTCAGGAAGAGTGTGCAGGGACAGCTTCCAGGGTCAAGGAAATTTATTTAAAAAATCTCTCTAGAATCCTGAAAGAGGAAGGCCTTGGTCACAACCTACTTCGTCACCCTGTCATCCTGGAAGAGAGAGAGAGCCTCTTTAATCTCACTCAGGCAGACAACTGAATATGCAGAGCATTCTATTGGTAGACCTCTGTAACTTCTGATACCCAGAAGAAGGTAAATGGGAATCTGTGGCCTCTCACCAAGCCTTGGAGGCATATTGGTTATATAGGATTGCTAGTGACACTTTGAAACCACCAGCCACTCCTAGGGAGAAAGACAAAAGTTTCTACTCTGGTAAACAGTTATTGTCTCAGGAACACACAGAGGCAATTCTACCCTGTCCTCTGGGGCCACCACGAGTCAGAAGGACGTGATGACAGTGAGTTTGGTTCTGCTGAGTGAGTGACCTCCCTGAAACCACACTGAGCCTAAGTTCCCTCTTCTTAAAACCAACAGTCTAGCCAAGAACTTTCAGATTGCTTAAAACCCTTATGTCCCCTCCACCTCAATAAAACCACCCAAAGTCCCATAGACTTATCATTATTTTTTAAAAGTGTGTTAATCATTGGCCATTGGAAGAAATATCTAACTTTGAAGGGAATGACAAGATCTCATACTGCATATAGTGATCCATTTGTTACTAACTAGTTGTGAAAAAAGAGAACACATCGCAGCAGGATGGACTGACACCGTGGCTGCAGTTAGGGGCTCAAACATGACAACAATTTTGAGAATGGGCCAGGACTGGGCCCTGTTCTGTTGTATTGTACCCAGGGTGGCTATGAGTCAGAATGACTCCCAGGCATCTACCAGCAATAGCAGTAGCTAGTTGTGCCATCATAGGTCACTCCATAAAGAGTTTCCAAAGGTTCCACTAAAATATGAATACGCTAAATATATGTACATGGAAGTTATTGCTATTCTGATATGCTACATTATATCTCTATAACTTCAATCATATGTACTTGACTTTCTGTAGGGTAGTCTTTATGTACAATATTTTACATTTTGAGGAATCGGCCACCTTGACTCCAGAATTTAAGCACTGCTCTTCACACTGTTGATTAAAATTTGACCTCTCTTTCTTGTGAAATAAGGAATCGTTTGCCTTTGTAGATAAAAGTTGTGATCAATGCATGTGGTCTGATGAAATCCAAACAGATTTTAGGAGAAGTGAGCCCTAGATAATGTGGCTTTAATGATGCAGCATCTAAAATCGTGTGTGTGTGCTCAAAGGTACAGGCTGAAGGTTTCCCGGTAAAGCCAACAAAATACTTTGAGCTACACAATGCCATCCATTCTACAGCAAACAACCATAAAATGTGACATTTCCATATTCTTATACTGTGTTCCTCTTCAAATCATTTCGATTGTAATGCTCCTTCTAGAGTCATGAATTATTATCTCCTTTCTTTTGTGCTTGGCCTATTTTAGGCACTCTCTCTCAGTGTGGATGTGTCTGCTGCTGTGAGCCCAGGGGTCACTTAGTGGGTTTTGAGTTTGCTTTCAGAAAAGTCCTTTATACCTTTTGTATAAAGAATACATGATGTCTACCTTCTTCATTATAAAACACATATACACTGTAGTAAGTTTGGAAAGTATAGTGAAACCATGATTAAATAGCCAGCATTATGCCCAATTCACATACTTTTAATTACATTCTACTATTTTCCATGTTTATGATATTTCAAATTGATATCTAAATAAAATGTATAATATTTAATTGGCTGAATAATATTTCTTCCTCATAATTAAAAGTACTTTTAAAATGTCTTCACAATTATTATTTTGATGAAAACTATCTCTCCATATGCTTCATTAACATATTCTTCTTGTCAGTGTGAATGTTGACCAACCAATATCACCCTTAAAACATGATCTGGCTATATAAGGAAATGAATGATGTCATCTTAAATCATGCCTATACTGCTTAGTGACCAATGTATCTTGTGGTGATAAAGTTATTACAAAAGGTTTTGAAGTTCTCTCTCTAAGAAGCAAAACTATATAGAAAATATTTATCTTGCAATTCTCAACATAGCTGATATTGGATAGTGGGATGACATTTAAAAATGGAATTTTGACAGAGATCTGATTTGGGCTAAAACCTCTTATTTCTATTATTTCATATGAAGCTTAAGATGCCAACAGATTCTAAGAGAGAATGAGGAAAAGAATTAATTTTTGGCCCTAAGATTGGGGAGCACACACACACATACGTAAAATCAAAGAAACCTTTATTAAACAAAAATATCCAATCGTGAATCTATAATTTCTCAACATATCTTCCACCTATGTATATACACTTTTGAACATGGTGTTCTGTCTGTTCAATTCTTCCCCAAAGAATTCTGATTTCTTCAATGTATACCATATCAAAATAGCAGCTCAAATTCTATTGTTTTTAAGGTGCTTTGAGGGTTTTGGGGGTTTTTTTGGTGGGGGGAGGGAAGGAACTCTAAAGAGACAACATCAAGGCTGTAGGGAGAATAAGCAAAGGTTCCCAGCAAATTTTCATAAGACAGTCTTGCTACCCTTCAAGAATGAGTAGATGCATTATAATAGAAAAATAATTCCTTGGTGCAATTTTCCTGGCCTTTTTCTCATCAGTTTTCACCCTTCTTAAAATATCTTCATGCTGAGCCCTCATGAGCATCCTGTAGCTATAGAGAAAATCTATCAAGACTTGTTGTCAGGCACCACTGAGTCCTCTCTGACACAAAGCTATCCTATGCACAACAGAGCAAAACACTACCTGCCCTTGACCAGTCCTTACGTCCTTCCCCTCTCAGAGCCCCTTGTTGTGACCTCTGTGCTAATACATCTTGCTAAGGACCTTCCTCTTTTCCACCGACCTTATCAAGCATGCTGGTTTTTCTAGGGATGGTTTCCTCCAGATAACCTGTCCCACCATATATGCACGGGTTTCTTCTCAGCAAAATGGGGTTACACATCTTTCTGTAACTACTAAATGGCTGCATATCATTTCTGAGTTTTCTTGATCTTCTCTTGGTGCTTCTAAACGATTTTTTAAAAAGTCCCAACAAAGGAGGAGCTACAAAGGGGATCTGCTGAGCCACATAAACTTGAAGGAGAGATAGTGCCGCTTCAGTAAGTGCCATCTTTGCTTTGGAACACTTTAAAGTGGTCTTTTGCAGCAGACTTTCTCACTGCACTATGTCTGGTTTTGCTCGACAGCTGCTTCCTCGGGTGTTGCTTGTGGATCCAAGTAATATGAAATCCTTGACCTTGATTGTACTTTTTTATTAAACTCAGAACAGAGAAGTTGGTGAGATTTCAATCTCCCCCGATTTGGCATGGCTATGTAAATGTGAATAATAGTTTTTAATTGCTCTTCATCTTAGAGCCCCAGGGGGCAGTGGCTATGAGGTGGGGTCCCATTTGCAAGGTCTGCAGTTCACAAGTGCCAGTTCTCCCGCCTATGCCCCTCTCCCAGGAGGAAGGCAAGGCTTTCTCCTCCTGTAGAGTTTTCCTCTAGGAAACACACAGAGACTGTTCTACCACTGTCCTACAGGCTTACTCTGGGTCAGAATAGACTCAGTGGCAATGAGCTTTGAGTTTTCCCCCTTTGTAAGCATGTGGCTATTATCTTTTCACTCACAGGGTTGTTGTAGTTCAAGATCTTGCCATGTGCTTTATTATTTAAAGGTCATGCTTTTCATCACCATCTTAAGCCAGAGGACTGGCTGATTCAAAAACGCCAACGGCAGTCTGATTCAGATAACTCATGCCCGGAGGATTAATCGTTCTGTGTTCCACTTCAAGTTTGAGTGCTTTCTATTTCCCTAGACTCACACTTGGGACATTCAATGTTCTGATTATTGATGGCTGGTTGCAGTTATGTCTTCTCGATTTGGGTCATTCCATAAGCAAATGACAGCTCTGAATGTGTTTTTCTATCCCTACGCTTGATGCACTTTTGAGGAGGCAGCTCATCGTTAGTCATATTTTAAGTGGCTCCTCATCCAAAGAGCTCATCTACTAGTGTTACATCACACAATGCTTTATTACCATTACAAAGGTTTTCAGTGCACCCCTCCCTCCACCCCTGCCAAAGTATAACGCTCCATCTTCCTTTCTCATCCATCCTAGTCTAGAAGTTCTGATGAAACCTGTCTACCAGGGATGACTCTACTCTTAGTTGATGCGCAGGTGATATACCTTTCATCCACACAGCAATATGCAAACCACCAGTATAGCCAGTTTGCAGAGAAGTGGCGGCTACCAAGCTTAGCCCTTTGGAATGCCAAGCTTCCTGAATGCATCTCTCCTTCAAGTGTATGTGGCTCAGCAGATCCCCTTGAGCTCCTCTTTTGGTGGGACTTTAAAAAAATCATTTAAAGGCACCAAGAGAAGATCAAGAAAACTCAGAACTTGTCTGCCGCCATTTACTAGTTACAGAGAGATGTTTAACCCCATTTTGTTTAGAAGAAACTCATGCACGTATGAACTGGAGCTCTAGTAGTAGTGCTTTTATTTACCCTTAGTTATATACAGGCATTCGGGGGCGGGGGAGGGAGGAGCCCTGTTGGCAGAGTGGTTACACCTTGGTCTATTAACTACAAGGTCAGCAGTTTGAAATGACCT
>PVJH01043293.1:0-13709 GCA_004026705.1 Nesogale talazaci | reverse complement strand
CTTATCTGGGAGTGGAATTGTCAAAAATCCAGTTTGAGAGTCAGAGAACAAACTTGTATCCCTTTGTCAACGAAAGGAGTGGGAGAAAATACCTCTGCTTCTTTCTCTTTATTATTTGATTCCCTCTCTTTTCTTACTGTGCTTGGTGGCAGGGGTTTCTAGTGCCTAACTCAGATGCACGGGATGTCTGCATGTGTGCGGAGGACTGTAACGCAGACCCACACTAAAAAGTCCAGTGTGCATCATGCTTCAGGATGCACACACAGGAACAGTGGACTGAAATAGGCATTTTACAAAAAACTTGCTGTATGAGAGAAGTTGACAAATAATTTCTATTCTAAGCTAAATATTTTTCTTTAATAGTGCTGCCTGTGATCAGTTGAAATGACAATTCCATACGCCATAACAAACCATCATCTACAGGTTGACGTTGATTTCCCTTTTTAAAAAAGTACTTAAAAAATTAGTATTTTGAATATTGCCTAAAGGCAGCCTGAAAATCTGTATTTTCCTGTTGGGGCTAATGCCTCTTAAAGACAAACCCCAAAAGGATGCTATGTGACATTCAGAATCTTTCTTAAAATGTTTAGTCTGAGATTATTCTATATCCTAAAAGGTTAGCTACCATGCTTGGTTCTCATTTTAACTCATATTTGAATACCTTCATTTGACAGATTACAAAGCAAAGATTGAAGGTAGTCTCTTGAAAGTTTCTTTTCTTTTTTACAAGGGTTGGCATTAGTCCAGATACAAGAGCAGGCATTATCTGGTTTGAGATAGCTCCTAGTGTTGAAAGAGACCTATAAGTTTGTTGAAAGAAATGTTGATCATTCTGTACTTATTTTCTAGTTGATTTCTCCCAGTGAGACCATAGTTTTTGTTTCCTGAATCATGAATGTGCCTGTTAAGATAGCTTCCCACCCTCTTTGGCATCAGATTTTGTCCTTTTGATTGCTTATTTTGAAAGTGAGTAAACTCTGTAACAATTTCCTTTTACTACTGAAATCTTTTCTTAAAGATGTAGTGTTTCTTCATTAGCCTGGACTCATTGAACATATTTTAGGATTAGTTTCCATAGCGTTTACTTTAGAGACTTGGTAGAAAGAAGTGGATCTGACAGTTAAGCAAACAGCTGTAGTATTTTATACCCCTTGAGGCAGAAGTAACTCATTGGTAACTGGTTTTCCTTGAGGCAAAAGTCTTAACTAATCAAGCTGAGAATCACTTTTCCAAAGCTTGTGCCTGAGGCTGGGTGACCTATGAGTATTTAAACATATAAGAAGACTCACTTGTGCAGACAGTTACCTATTGTTTATAATTCCTTTAAAGGGGGTGAGGTGGGTGCGAGGACAGCAAACAACATATGGTCACTTTCACCTTCCAAAGGAAGATCATTTCATACTGATAATTTTTTTAATGTTTCATAGTGTCACAAAGGTTGATTTATTTTAAAATTTCATTGAAGAAATGTTTTTAGATACATAACCTTCTAGTGATTAATATTTTGGAAAATTGTTAGAGATATATTTTCCCATTTTTCTTTAGATTCATGATTTCACAGAAACCAAACCCATTTATTAAATTTTGGTTGAAAAGGGAGTCTCGATGAAATAGATAAACTAGATAACTTTTTTGTCCATAAGGGCTTTATTTTGAATATAATGTACATACCATTGACGTCACTTATTTTAAGTATGCAATCTATACAGTGCTTTCCAAATCATCATGATCCAGGGTTTTTTTTGTTTTTGGTTTTGTTTAATCCAGTTTAAGGATTTCTTTCTTTTTTTTTTTTTTCACTTTAAGGCTATTTTTAATTACCTTAAAAACTTCCTTGATTTCATATACAGGCAGTCTTCTCCTAACGCCCAGTCCAGGCACTCACTAGTTGACTTTCTCTTTACTTGAATGTCTCATCTGAACAGTTTACGTAAGTGGGTTAGGCACCATGTAATCCTTTGCATCTAGCTTCTTAAATCTTCGCACTGTGTTTCTGAGGTTCATCCATGTTGCAGCACCAATCTTTGTTGTTGTTGCTAACTAATATTCCATTAAGAAGTGCCGGTGGCCCAATAGGTTAGGCATTGGACTTCCAAATGCGATACCGGTGATTCGAACCCCGCGATCTGCCCACCAGGGAGAAAGAGGTGAAGCAGTCTGCTTGCTGAAGGATCTGCAATCTCTGAAATCCCGTGGGGCCTTCTTCATGGCGACTCTAAATACTCCAAGCCTTTGAATGAATTCTGACTCAAAGCGGCCATCCAGGACAGAGTAGAACTGCCCCTTCGGGTTTCCGAGATTGTCTCTCTCTACGAAAATAGAATGCCTCACCTTTTCCCTGCCATGAGGCTGGTATATCCGACCTGGTGGCCTTCGGGGCTGCTTTAATATTTCTGCTGTGCAGAGTCATGTTGGTGTGAACATTCACATACAATTCTTTGTGTGGACAGAAGTGCCTGTTTCACTTGAATAGAGCCTGAGCGTCATTATGACTCAAATTTAACCCCCCATGCCACCACCACTACCACTGAAAGCCTGGATGATAACATAAAAATCTATATAGATTTTCTTGGCTGGTGTAAGGAGGCCTATGATACAGCCTTTTTTGTAAATTCCTTAGTTAATTTACTTACCTGAGGGAATGGTCAATCTGTATTCTGATATAAAGTTCTATGTAGGTAGTTCAAGCATGAGCCAAATTAAACTGCCCAGTCGATAGATAGTAATCATTATAGATATAGACTACATTATGGTTTTATTAATAATAGCATATTTTAAAATCTGTTGTAAGTCAGTTTTCTTTTGTTGTGCAACCCTAAATTTGTTTGATCTACTTGATGTGGCTACATTTAGAAAAGTTGAAAGTGTATTTTAATTTACTATAGAAAATCATGTTTTACTTACAAAGTCTTTATTTTAAAAATATTTACAAATCGAGCCCCTGGTTAAATTTGATGACAGATGCGTTTGAATCAAAATAAACACTAATCTGAGAATAAGAAATCTACTTTAGCAGCTCTTCCCTAATTAGGAGGTAAAATACATCTTACATACAATGTCTAAAGTGCTCCGTACCACAATTTCTGGTATAAAGAGGGACAGGGAGAATCAGCAATTAACCAAAAGTTGTTTCCTGCTTATAGTCACCAGGCAATTATTTTTATTCTAAAGTTCAAAAGGTAACCTAAAGGAAATGTTGCCATGCTTACTGTTGTAAGCTAAAAATTCAAGCATTCTATTGTGGAATGTCTGCAATTTAAGTTAATACTAGTTATCTTAATACTTGTTTTAGTAAGATGTAATTGTTACTTTTCATTTCAGAATGCATCTATGTTTTATGTTTCCATACTTTTTTCCTGGTTAAAAAGTTTCTTTTATAAATTTTCCAGTTTTTTACTAAAAAGACCAGATATGGCTGGTGAATGAAAAATTACATGATGGCAACACCCAGTGATTACAAGACCTTTATTTTAATGTTCATCCTATATATTTGAAGAAAATGAAATGAAGTTATCGCACCACATGTTGATTGTGTCAGATTAATCAGTTAAATGCTTTCATTTCCAAGATGTCATCTTTATATGCCCTGTGGTTTTTGCATTAATAATGTTTTTGCCATAGAGATTTACTTATATTTTTATAACACATTCATACGCACATACATTCTTAATCTGGTTTTAATAAGTAATTAACAGCCATTTGTATGGCTCAGTTACAGAACATTTAAACAGTGTTACATTTTTAAATACTTGTAAAATAGAAAATGTACTTAATTAATGATTTAACTTTTTAAAATGATGCTGTAAGTTTTATGTACTTTTCCCCGTAGATAGCTTATGAAATAGTATCTATATTTTAAGAGATTTATTTTTTCAGTTTTACTTCAGGAAAGTAGTAATTTGCCCTTTACCAGCATAGATTCTAAAAAAGTGAGCTGTGATAGGCGCTATCTTCCTTTAAAATGGCCAGTTGTATGAGCCACAATGTTCATTGATAGTAAAATCAATAGAGCATTGATTCTAAGCTTAATCCCTGGAGGCTTGTTTTAGAGTGGCATACATAACTCAGTAAATATCCAGTTCCATTTAATACGTTCGGTCCATGAGGTTTTGCGATCTGGTGTTGGTTGTACTCTAAATACAGTTTGTATTTGGGGTGAAAACAAGCTGTTAATAAACACACAGCACTTTTGGCAATGATGATAAAGTATTTGATCTGAAATTCTTAGCCATGAGTTCAGCTGTGTTTTCTTCCAATACAATTTAGCTCTAATGTAAATTTAATGCTTAGCAATGCTACTAGGGAATTGTTGCTTCTTTCTTAGATGTTCTTTATTAATAACTATGCTTTTTGCATGAAGTTATTTTGTAGAAGAAATTTGCTGGAAATATTCTTTTGTATTTGTTTTCCTCCCCCACCAGCAAATTTGAAGTAGACTATGACTTTAGAATAAATTCAGAATTTAATGTTCATTGGACTTTATTTAAATGTTGTAATATTTGTTGTACCATATGAAATCTTGTAACCAATCTATTTGTAATTTTTTAAATGAGTAAGTTTTAATGAGCTAGGTTTGGACAGATTTTTGAGGACAAGTGTGTTAGCTTTTGATAAAAAACATAATATATTTTGATAAGAGTATTTAAGACTTTCCAGAAATACTAAAAAAGGAGATCATTTAACATCAGATAATATCTGGTTCATCTTCTATGTCCTCATATTTTGATTTGTAGGTTTGCATCCATTACTCACCTTTGTCTTTTATAACTGTAGTACAAATTAATACCATTTGCTTTGATCATTGACTTATGTTATGATACCATTATTAATAACTGGACTAAAAGCCAAGTTTTCTAATAAAATATATTTTGCATTTAGAACTAGTGTTTCTCTACAGGAAAAAAAAGTTGCCTGTGTTAAACCCTCTGCTTTATTTTTTTAAAGCATATCTCCAAGGTATCAATTTAATAACTATCAAAGTAGCTACTGCAGTTGTTGCATTTAAATTGATTTACATGTCAAGACTGGCAGTTTAGCAGCTGCGCTATTATTCCTAGATCGGTCAATTTACTTGAGAAAAACCTACTACTGAGTTCTACTGACCTGGCTGACAATATAGGCCCTATTTCTATTCCTGTAATTAGGCCTGCAACTAACTCAGAATATTTTTAATTAAAATATTTTGGTCAATGTGTTGCACCAAATTAAGTCTTTCAGGACAGATTTAATACTGGAAATAGTGTGGTTAGAATATTTAATGAGTTGTGTTCAATTAAGATGAACAGGTTGTGTGTGCTGAATATACAGCATTTGTGTGTGACCATTTTAAATTTTACCTCACAGATGTTTCTCCTTATTTTGCACTTTAGAAGTATTTGCCTCGATAACTGTCTGGCAGACAAATTTTAATGCAGTTAAAATTTTATTCTCAAGTAACTGTCTTTCAGTCTTATGGTAACAAGCACGTAGATTTTAAAACGTGTATGCTTTTTCTGTTTGCTTCCTCCAGAAAAAGCAAAAAATAAGCCAAATGACATTTAAATGTTTACAGATAAACAGTTTTATTGAAAAGCCAGCACGGACATTTGTTGTCTCTACTTCTCTTTCTAATTTGGGACTTTATTTTATAAAGGAATGTGAGCAATTTCAAATTAAAGGGTGCTCATTTTATAGGCTTTCACTTCATCAAAAAGCTTTTATAAAATAATATATATAAATGTTTCAGCCTTGAACCACGTTTTGGGGATGGAAATAAAAGTACTGACTAGAAAATATGTCCTACGATGGTGGTTCAGTTATGTGATTCAAGGTAACAAACGGAACTTTTACCTTGATTTCTTTTTTTTTCCTGTTGGGGTTCGTTCTTTGTTGCTGACTTGTGTGTTGTACGATGACATCTTTACTACACAACATGGTAGGTGGACCACACGACTCCCTTGGGCCACCCATCTTTCCCGGGGTCCCTTCATCGAGGCGCTGAGAAAAGACTTGCTACTAACAGTTCAATGTACCGTGTACCCTTCAAAGTTATCTGTCACCGGATCTGTGTCCGAATTTGCTAGGCTTTATAATGCTAGTAATCCGTATAATTGTCGTGGTGTTTTGCAGAATTTAAACATAGGACCAGTAAATGTTTATTTTTGCTGTAAGCGCCCTATGAGAAACTCCTATGTTTGCTACTGTAGGTATGATGATATTCTGATCAATGGACTTCCAGACTGGCGGCAGCCTGTGTTCTACTACAGGCGGGTGAGGAAACTGAGCAATGCTGAGCTGGCCTTGCTCTTGTTCATTATCCTCACAGTGGGTCATTATGCGGTGGTTTGGTCAATCTACCTGGAAAAACAACTGGTAAGTTTGCACAATAAATCAGATGTTCTACTATGCTTAATTTTATAAGGAACTTCAGTGGAGTGACTAGATTTTAAGCGGGACACCATTGACCCGGGGAGGAGTGGGAGGTTCGTGATTAAAAATTTTGTCTATATGAAACAACAAAAATGTTCATAGAACGCAAAAATAGTATTGTAATATTTATTTATTTTAATTTTTAATATTTAAAATAATTAATATTATTTTAATAAATATTATTTTAATAAATATTATTTAATAAATATTTTTAATATTTAAAATAATTATTTTAATATTTATTTTAATTTTAAAATGCCGTAGGGTGTTGTTAAATTGTTAAAAAGTGAGACGTCTGGGCATTTTAAATGTCACGCAATTATTTCCCACCTATAAGCCTTACAATATTTCTATCTGTATTGTACTTCCTAATAATTGTACGTTTGTATTTAGTATTTGGTGGTATAGAGGTGGTCCCTCCAGTCTGAACATCCACCTTCTGGGTAACTCACACTTGTCCCATGGTGTTATGTAAATGTGATCACCCATTTGAACCCATCCCTACTTGCCACACAAATACTTCATCACCATCTCCTCCCCTTGCTGCTTTGGAGATGTTAAATCATTGGAAATGTTTAGAGCCTTTTCTTGTGTTTTCCAAATAAGAAGCACCTGCACCTGTGCCAGCCGCTTTCCAGCAAATTTCACTTAAAGACAAAGGAAATCGAGCTCTCACTCCTTTGCAACTTGCATGCTGCCTGGATTTCTCAGTAAAGAGGGACCCATGAAAGAGAAGAACACGCCTTTATACATAAAGCATTTGTGTGTGTTAAAACTTTATGAAGGCCAAATATCTAGAGAATTAGATCTCTAGAGGCTTCTACCCTCTGAGGCTTCTATAGGGTAGAAGCCATGTTTTCCTGATTTTTACCCTCAAAGAGAAATTTATTTTTTAATGTAAGAATTATTTTAGAAAACTTTGTGACACAGGGCTTTATATAATGCACATGCATCTTAAAATCAGGTCATATTTAAGTTGAGTGTTTCATAACTTCAGAGAGCAGTTGATTAAAAAGAAATTTATTTCCTAAGTCTAATATACTATATAGTTTATCGAGTGATGGATTTTTGTTTGTAGGTTAAAAGATTATCAAACATCTATCAGTATTCATGAATTAGCATCTGTTTGCTCTTTCTTTTTGAAGTGGCATTATTAAAGTTAGATGAATGAGAAAAAGTAAGTTGAATGCTTTCTCTGCCCAGAAAACTTTGATTGCTATGGAGATGCATATGACTGACAGTGCTGAACTTCATGTGTGTGTAAGGGCTGGATACCATGGCAACAGTTATTGTTAAAGATTGATGATTTTACTTAATCATGTTGGACCCTACATATATTTGCATAATGTTCCTCCATGATGTTTTCCCTTCACAGAAGAGTCTTGATAACATTTGAAGAATACATGCTAATGATAACCTGTAACCATAATTCTTTTTACATTAAGGATGAGCTGCTTAGTAGAAAAAAGAGAGAGAAGAAAAAAAAGACAGGCAGCAAGAGTGTGGATGCATCAAAACTCAGTGCTTCCGAAAAAAATGAAAGGTGGGAGTATTCATAAATATTTTATAATTTGAAGCTGCTTTAAATTTGGCACATAAGTATAATTTAAAGTCATGTGTACTCATTTCAGATGTGCAGCATTTATATCTGTAGTAGGTTTATTATTAAACACTAATGATCTATCACTTATAAAACAAAGTAATCTTAGTCAAATCTACACCTTTGCCCCCTCATTAAGCTTTAATAGATATATATTTAAATAGCATAAGCCCAAAATTCTTAGAGCTTGAAATTTTTACAATGTCCTTTAAATACAAGGTATTAGTAAAAGAATCCGTCACTTCAGTATTTAGCTCAGAAGTGACAGTATGTAGAGAAGCAGTGATAGGCAGTCTGTAGGCTCTGAGCGATACAGCATGTCTTCTATTGATCCGTAGAAAGCAATAAAAGGTTTAAATAGCTGGCACAGCGGGGCATAGACTGGATCAGTGGGGGTGGAGATCAGAGCCCATTCCGATGACATCAGTGAGCCACGTTTCTGTGAGGAGCGCGTGACATTAATTTTTATGTGTGGTTTGTTTATGGCACAGTCCTCATCTGGTTGTCGGCACGTGGGGACACTCTGAGGATGCCTAGTCTTTTCTAGCTGAAATAATCACAAGGTTTTAAGAAACTCATGTGATGAAAAGTGCGGGTTAGAAGAAGGAATTTGAGTTTTCTTTTTTATATTCATAATGTGCCAAGGAGCTGCTTTTCTTAAAGCCCTAGCTTATATTTTTCTACTTGCTATAGATACTGCTTTTTCCTAACTACTGCCTTTTATCATAGAATAGCAGATTAAATGGTGACCGTCATCTGTATTTCACTGGATAATTTCTTTTTTGTTTTTTTGTCAAAGTGGGAATTAGAATAAAGAATTCATGATCCTTATAATATAATTTGTCTCACAACTTTTACATCTTGGTAATTTTAAGTTCGTATTCTTTTCCTTCAGATTGCTGACAAAACCACAATGGCATGATTTGCTTCCATGCAAGCTGGGAATTTGGTTCTGCCTGACACTAAAAGCATTGCCTCATCTAATCCAGGTAAAATACTTTCATATCATATTAGATGCTTTCATTTTAATTATTCATGAAATAATTTATGCCCGGTGTCTGCTGTCTGAATGCTGATACACCGTGCATGCTTCATAATGTTGATTGAATTGAGTACTATCTCCATAACTGTAAATCTGATTTAGAATAGTTCTAAACTTGTTTAGGTATTTATATCTATGACGCTTCTCTTATATTGCTGAAAAAGGAATAACAATACTATCTTTAGGATATACAAAAAAATCAATAAAAAATTAATCCAGTGCTAAAATTTAAGGCATGTCCAGTAAAAAGAACAAGACTCAAGTAGCTTGTTCTCCATTACTTTGATAGTATTTACAGTGTAATGTATAGTCTAAAAATCTTTACATGAATTTCTACCAATTTATTCAGAACGAGAACTTGCTTTCCATTTTATTTGCAAATGTAAGTGGTATAAAGTAAATGTTTGTTGTATATTGACACTCAAAGTGTCTGTTTCTACTTAATCTTGATGGTCAAACAACTAAATGTGGGAATGTATCATTTATATGGCAGATTATCCTAATTTTTGTACAATTAGCACAAAATTATATTTTGTTATAGTTTTGATTATTTAAATTACTGTACCTGATTAGAAATTAAAAATCCCAACTCACAAACATACTTAGGTAAATGTTTTATATGTGTGTATATATATGTGTGTGTAAAATGTATAAGTATACTTAGCTTTTAGGGGTATAAAACTTGAGTTTCTTTGAGGTTATAATTTTGAAGAGAAATGTGATCTATTTCAGAAATTAAGTGTTATATAGCGGCAGATGAATTTTCCAAGTTCGACCATTTTTATGCCATACATTGAGAGCTGTTTTTTTCTAATCATTTAAGGAAGTTCTTTTGGGTAAGGCATTGGACTGTTAAGTGAAAGCTTGCCAGTTCAAAGCCACCAGGAAGAAAAGATGAGGCTGTCTGCTCCCGAAAAATTTATAGTCTAAGAAGCCCTGTGTGAGTTTGGGTTTTGTTGTTCTGTTTTATCCTTGTCATGGTGAAAGATCGTTATTTGAAGGAAAATCATGAATGTGCTTCTTTCTGACTTTTGAGAAATTACTTAGCAGTTCCTCCATCAGAATTGTTCACTTTTGGGCTGAGCCCCGGTGGCGTAGTGGTTGTGCGCGGGACTGCGGCCCACTGGGACAGAGGTTCAGTTCCAGCAGTGGGGCAGGACCTCCTACTCCCACCACCAGAGAGCAGTGATGCCCCCCCAAAAAACAAAACAAAACAAAAGAATTGTTCACTTTCATAGTTATTCTTTATACAGTCTTATATTTTCTTTGCAGTTAATAGATTGAAATAGTTGTGTCATTCAATAGCTTATGTTTGTCTAGTGGTTAGGATTTGGCAATCTAAATAGCTTATGTTTTTAAGTTACTTAGCATGTGTATGTCAATTAAAACCCACAATGCTGTGTCTATAAAACTTTACGAAACAGAGGAAAAGTCTACTCATTATACTCAAATGTTTATGAAATGATGTGGTAGAAAAGTATTTTTAGAGTGGTTTTTATTAAAAGTTTGGTTATTTCTTGCCAGCTTTAGAATTTGTGTGATAAGTAAAACGATATAGACAATTTAACAAGCATACTCATAAGGCAAGTACAAATAGTATATTACATAGACTGTCACTATTAATTACTTCTTTATAACCTGAATGTGAGTACTTTGAAGTAAAGTTTATTTTGTAAAATTGATACTTTCCTATGTTAGCATTACAGGCTGACGTGAAAATAGAATCAATAGATTATGATACCCTAGATTTAGAATTTATTATTCTACATGATGTTCCTGTGTTTATCTAGATGGAACATGTTAAGTGATTGCTTTGCCTCATAATAAATGTGTAAACCATAGCCCAAACACTTTAACATCTTTAAATTGTATTTTCCTTAAGTTGCTTGAGCAAGGTTTGTTTGCTTGCTTGCTTTGGTTCTTGTTTTTTGAAAGTTTTACTGACATAAGGGCTCCTGTTCCTAAGAATAGTACTTGTTAAGACAAATACTGCAGTGATGCCCCCCCCCCAAAAAAAAAGAAAGCACATGTCAAGACAGTTATTATAAACCTAATTTTTAAGTTTTGGTTTACTTACCTCTTTTTAAAATTGCACTCTAGGGCTGAGCCCTGGTGGCGTAGTGGTTGTGCGCGGGACCAGCAGTGGAGCTGGGTCTCCTACTCCCACCACCGGAGAGCAGTGATGCCCCCCCAAAAATAAATAAAATAAAATAAAATAAAATAAAATTACACTCTAAGAGGAAAATAAAATACTTTTTCTTTATAAAGCAAAAATTTTTTTAGGGTTGGGGCATCACTGCCCTGAGGTGGTGGGAGTAGAAGGCCCAGCCTTTGCTCCGTGGAGCTGGAATCTAACCTCCATCCCAGTGGGCCGCAGTCCCGTGCTCAACCACTACGCCACCGGGGCTCAGCCAAAGCAAATATTTTTATATGTGGCTTAATACTATTTGGGTTACATCTGATGGACATTTTGAGTATGGTTGTGGCCTGATATGGTGTTTTTGTTGTTATTGTTCAAGAGAAAGCAGTTTGCTTTTTGCTTATTGCTTCACCTTAATGGTTTTAAAGACCCTCGGCACCCAGAGTTAATTAGCCAGTGGGCTCTAGGGCACTTTCCAGTTCTCACAAACCCTCTTCCTTAGTCCTCTCCCGGCGTCATTCAGAGATACAGGGTAGCTGTTTCCAGTTGCACTTCCAGCCTCTTATCTGCTGCCCGCCCACTTTCTATGGCCATCTCTCCTTGGACTTAGGCATGTGTACAGTTCTGATATATCTGTGGCTGTTGCATCTCCTGCCCAGCCCGGATGCCTGCTTGGCAAGGCCAGCCTCTTCTATGAAGTAGGTGCAGCTCTTAAGCTGCTCACATGGTCAAGCTGTCAGAAAAGACAATAGAAGCAATAAGCCAAATAGGTGAGTAGAAATGTTCAAAGGGCAGCTCAGGAAGACAAGCATTATCATGAAATGTGCAGAGATTTAGAAAGAACATACTCAACATATCTTAAAATGAAAGAATTGAGAAAAAAATCAGCCTCAATTTGCAGTATTTTTTTTTGCGTGGGGGGTGGGGGGGGGCAATCGCTGCCCTGGTGGTGGGAGTAGGAGGCCCAGCCTTGCTCCTGGAGAACTTCTGCTGTATTTGAACCTCCAACCCAGTGGGCCGCAGTCTCATGCACTACATCACCGGGGCTCAGCCCTTTGTTTTATTTTTGTTTTTGATTTTTCAAGTTGCAGTATTGAAAGATTATCTACAGGAAAAATGTGGAGCCAGGCAGGAAGCAACAGAAGAAGATGGAAAGAATGCAGAGAGACAATGTACCAAAATGAACTAGTTGGCATTGCAACATTTCAGGGGGTATTAGATGAACAACAACTGTAGTGCTGAAGGAAGAGGTTCACGCTGCACTGAAAGCATTAGCCAAAAATAGGACTGCAGGAATGGACGGAAAACCACTTGAAATGTTCAACAAGCTGGTGAAGCACTGGAAGAACTCACTCATCTATACTAGAAATCTGGAAGAAATTTGGCTACTGGGCCAATTGACTGGAAGAGATCCTAATTGTACCCATTCAAAAGAGAGATGATCCAACAGGATGTTCAAATCACAGAACAGTAAAACCAATAGCACAGGCAAGTGAAATGTTGCTGATAATCTTCCAAGAACAGTGGCAGCTATACAATGACAGCTGTCAGCGGTTCTGGCGAGATTCAGAAGAGGACTTGCAGCAAAGTTTGTCATTACTGATGTCAGATAGTTCTTGGCTGAAAGCAGAGAATATCAGAAAGATAATTACTTGTGTTTCATTGACTATGTCAAGACATTCGACTGTCTGGATCACAAGCTATAGATAACCTTAAGAAGAAGAGGAATTCCTGAATACTTCAGTGTGTTCATGGAGAACCAGAACTTGGGAATACTGCATGGTTTAAAATCACGTGTGTTGGCTGAGCCCCGGTGGCGTAGTGGTTGTGCGGGGGACTGCGGCCCACTGGGATGGAGGTTCGATTCCAGCTCCACGGAGCAAAGGCTGGGCCTCCTACTCCCACCACCTGAGGGCAGTGATGCCAAAAAGAAAAAAAAATCACGTGTGTGTCAGGGTTGTATCTCCTAGCCACACTGAGTCCATCTCTATGCTGAGCAGATCGACCGGGAAGCTGACTTACATTAAGAAGAAGGGGGCATCAGGATTGGAGAAAGGCTTATTTACAACCTGTGGGATGCAGATGACACAACCTGGGTTGCTGAAAGTGAGAAGGATTTAGTGATGAAGATCAAGGATTGCAGCCTTCAGTGTGGATTGCAACTCGATGTCAAGAAAACCACCATCCTCACTACTGGACCAATAGGTAATATCATGATAAACAAAGAAGATTGAAGTTGTAAAGGATATCGCCTTGCTCAGATCCACAATCAGTGCTCATGAAAGAGCGGTTAAGAGATCAAATGTAGCTGAGCCGCAGGGCCGCAGTGGTCGTGTGCAGGGCTGTGGCCCATAGGGTCGGCAAAAGAAGGGAAAAAAGAAATATATTTCTTAACCTGAAGTTATTTAGATGGATTATTTCTTTGTTGTTGTTGTTAGGTTCCGTCAAGTTAATTCTGACCTATAGCCACCCTAGGTATAACCGAAGAAAATCCTCCCTGGTCCATCGTCATAACTGTT